>CATKHJ010369702.1:0-10238 GCA_949750685.1 Vernicia montana | reverse complement strand
AAAATAAAATAATAAAAATAATTCATAAACACTCTAATCAAATTGGAATGGTGAATAATTAATGAATAGATGATATAATTTACTAAACTAAATTAAGAAAGCAAATAAATCTCAAGTTCAACAATTAATTTAAGAAGTCTAAGGTTCAGATTATCCAATTAAAATCTTATGTTGGGCTAATTATTAAAATGAATTATTTTGCCAAATTGAATAGTTAATTAAACAAAACTAATGTAGGTTACAAGTCTGATAACTTTCATATTCACAGATTATAACCTAATAAGAATTAATTAATCAATTACTCAATATTTAATTAGGTAATACATTTTTGATTCATACCTAATCCCTAATTGAATTTAATTCCGGTATTGAATTTATTTCTCAACCTCATTCAATTCCTAATGTTAATTAAAGGTTGGACAGACAATTAATTTCTAATTAAAACAATTCAACTAAGATTTGCAAATTAATATACCCTATAATTAGCCCATACATAATCATTCAAAAGGAATCATCTTTACCCTAGACTGAAAATATTTAGCTCATAATAAATTCCATGTTTATCAATTCAATCAAATAATTAATTTCAATCTTAATCACAATCATCATCATGCTAAGAAATTAAAAATATTAATATTAATTGAATTGAAATAAGATTAAAAATAGAATAGAGAATACTGTATTGTTTAGGTTAGAGTTTCCCCCAATTCTAATTTCAAACCCTTGAACAGTTTAATCCAAGCTAAATTAATCTTCAATCCAAAAACAAGAACAGTTGATGGAAATTCAGAATTAAATCTTAAGCTAATTGTTTTTGTAATAGCAAAATAAATTGAAAGGAGATTCGAAATTGTTCTCTCAAAACCCTATATGTATCTGCGTCTATGCCTCTCTATCTGTCCCAAGTGACGGCTCCAAAAATCTCCTTAAATAGAGAAAGAAAAGAAAACACCCTTTTCCAACCTTTTTTCCACTTGAAAACACTCTTGTTCAAACTTCAACTTTCCTTCAACACACCGTTTAGTTCCAACTCCACCAATTAACTTGCCAAAGCATCATTTTTTACCTGAAACCTACACACTAACACCATAACATAAAACTAATAAAATAATATCAAAAAAAATATAAAAATGACCAAATTAAACTAAAAACTAAACAATCAACCCTAATAAAATTATAACAAAATACGACAGAACATCAACTCCTAAATGTGATCTTGGAACAAAGTGACTTGAAGGTTGCAAAATGATTCTTTGGTGGGTTCCTAAGGCTATCTTAGGAAGGTCTGACAAATCTGTGATATTTTTTATTGATAACCATGACAGGTAATCTAGACCTCAAGTAGAAAGGTGTTTATGTAAACTTAATACATTGAACCAACGATTGGTTGTCTGAAAGGTGATTCTAGGAAGATGGAAAAAGGGACCAGCTTGATGTCTAGATGAGTGTTTAGAAATTTTTGGGTGAGGAGGAAAGGAAAGGGATCCTTGACCTATGGCGAGTCGGCTCGAGAGATTTGGAAAAGATTTTGACAAGGGTGAGAGGTGCCTTGGTTTAAGGGTCCCCATCCCACTACAGTATCGATATGCCTAACCATATGTGAGTCAAAGAGACTCGCGTGGGTCCAACAGTATTGATTGTTCGTTACACCATCGAAATGATCGGGGATTCGTCGCGGGGTGGAATGCTTTCGCTATCTCCCAACATACTCAAAGAGAGTTGTCGAGTCAATTCTACTCACCATCCAAAAGTTTTCCTAAATCTAAGGATAGGCAAGGAGCCTTTATTATGTAAAATGATGCATGAAAGTCAAATTAAATTCAAGTGCCAAATGGAGATTATTTTGGAAAAAATCTTAACTAAATAGTAATCCTCTTATTTGCTTTCCTTTTATTTGAAAAAGGGTGGCAACTAGTCCCCAATGGAGTCGCCAACTGTGAGGCCTCGCTAGAACGCCCCTCCCCTCGCTCGGAAAAATGCCATAAATAAAGGCGAAGCAATTTTTAAGGGAGGTTTAGGTACGATTTTCGGTGCTCACGATTGGAAGCAACTATCGTCTCAAAAAATTGATTTGATTTTTGAAAGAGATTCGGGAGTCGCCACCCTAATTTATTTAAATGGAAAAATTAAGGAAAAATCCAATTTGACTCCAATTTATTAATCTTTAATTAATTTACCCAAGGATAAAGTCACTAGTCCTCGAACCAGGTTGAGTTTGGGGACTAGGTTTTTAGTTTAAAATAACCTCAGTTTGGCTTTTAAGTTTAATTTGACTTTGAAAATGGATTTCATGGATGACGAAATTTAATTGAAATTTAAAATGCATGAGCATGATATAATTATGAGTGCATGGGAAAATAAAAGCAAGTATTTAAAGAACGAGTATTTAAACATCCATAAGTAAATGAGAGTATTTTCTCTAACCCTTATGGATACTAGAAAAATCACAAGATCGCTTATTTACTTCAAAATAATTAAATTAACTAGTAACATTAATTAAAATTTACATTTACAATGGATTGACATTTAAAAATAAAAGGGGAAGGGGATTGATTGGGATTTGGATTTGGGGCTTGGATTCAGATTCCAAGCATGCCTACGTACCCCATTAAATGGGGATCAAAACCTACGTAGTTCATTCCACGATGAAGTGGAGGGGTTTTGGGATCGGTTAGATTTGATTGGTTTGATTTGGTTTGAGGTTTGAGTGAGAGTAAGAGATTATACATTCTTTGTGGGTTTGAGTGGTGGGAGAGTGGTTTTGCCGGATCGGAGTTCTGTTTCGTAAAACAAGGTTGGTTAAAAAAAAAAAAAGGAGATTAAGTTGCTTAATTACCTAATTTTTAATTAATTAAAAGGATTAATTAATTAAAGTGATTAATTAAAAGGATTAATTAATCAAATTGAGTGAAAACTAATTTAAAAATTAATTAATTAATTAAAATAAATTTTTAATTAATTAACTAATTGAGATTACTCAAAATGAGTGGAGGCTAATTGAAAAATTAACTAATTGAAAAAATTAATTAATTAATTAAAATTAATTTTTAATTAATTAACTAATTGAAAAGATTAATTAATTAATTAAAATTGATTTTTAATTAATTAACTAATTAAGATTAAAACTAATTGAAAAAATTAATTAATTAATTAACTAATTAAGATTACTCAAAATGAGTGAGAAAACTAAATTAGAAAGAGAGAGAGAGAAGAAGAAGCAAATGGATAGCAATCAATAAATGCTTGAGGTGTGAATTGAAATGGTGAGGGAATGGGGTATTTATAGGAAAATGAGGTGGAGGTAGTTTAGGAGAGAAAGAGTGAAAAGACCAAAATGATAGAGTCAAAAGGAGTAAAAAACAAGCTGAATGAGGGGTAAAATGAGAAATTCCACAAAAAAAGGAGGATAGCCACGAGGGGGATTCGCGGACGCGCATCAGAGTTTGTTGGGAGGGCCTTCGTCGAGTTTGGCAGATCTGCCAGGAGCTCCGGCGGCCGGCACTCAGAGTCTGATTTGCAAGCTTTTTTCAGTTTTAGGGTCAATTTTTGGGGCTTTTGAGTCAGTTTCTGGAGTATTCTAAAGTCTGAAAATTTACCGATCAGTGGCGGTGGATCCGAAATTAATTATCGGACATTTTAGCAGTCAGTTTTAAGAAAAATCTAGTTAGTTTCGGGAAAGTGTTGTCTGGTACAGAAAGTCCGGTCAGGATCCGAAAAGTGTCAGTTTGGATAGAAAAATATTTCGGACAGCTTTAGAAATAATTTTGGAGGTGCAAAATTGAGGGTTCACAGCAGGCTCTGAAATCAAAAAGACCTCTGGCTCGGTTCGAATAGGCAAAGTCGAAGTCCCTTCATCCACAACTTCACCTCGGTTCAACACCTCAATAGGTTCAGTTTGAAGAATTGGGTCTCTTGTTCCAACTCCCCCTTCCTCTGATTCCAAAGCAGTTTTAGCCCTAGTCTCATTGACATTAGGGACCCTCTCAGTCTCGGGAACTTTCTCAGTCTCCCGATCTTCATCGACTGCCCCTTCTTCAACTCTTATTTCAATATTTACTGAGGGAGGCAGTCCGTCTTCCATACCAGTTTCAAAGAGAAGGTCAGGATTTGAAATGGGAACAGCAAAAGCAAGGGTGAAGGTATCAACTTGTTCCAATTGATCCATAAAATCATCCATGGAAAAGAGCTGCAGGGGTAAAACTGCAGGAATTGTCGACTCTGTACTTCTGATTGCTGAAAAAAATAATATGAAATTGAACTTTAGTAGAAGTATAAAAATAACTTACAAAGGAAGATAGACAGAAATAAATATAAACCTGCTAAATTGAAGAGATCGTCAAAGGAAAATGACTGTTGAGTCCTGCGGCAAACAAAAAATATACATGCCTCAGTCTCAGGCTCACGATCAGGAACAAGCTCACAAGACAAGGTAGTCTCCATGTACGGTCGAATGAGCTCGTCAACGATTTGAGGTGATGGCACTCCCTTGCGAACCCGTTCAACTATCATATCAAAAAGCTTACTATTAAAAAGAACGTCTCTGCAAGAGTCAGAAGTAGTCCGCTCAGAAGACAAAGAAGAATCACCTGTTGATTTTTAGATGAGTCTAGAAATAGTAAAGGCATCTTTACCTTCACTGGAATCCAAAACGGTAATAAAAGGACCTTTGGTAAAGGTATGCTTCGCTACCGAAGTGTCCTAAGTTACTGCTTTGGATTTTGAAGAAGTAATGGTTGTTGCCTTCACCAACCTTTTACTCTTCTTGGGAACATATTTAATTTGGGGAGTCATCTTCCTCTTCTCCCCAACAGATGTTTCGATGCCCCAGTTAGCTACAGTGGCAGCCTAAAACTCACCAGTTCGCTCTACTAGGCGAGGCAGGAAAGCAACTTCGTTATATGGAAGGGAAGTCATGCCTTTAGCCAGGTCATGAATCTTTTTATAAGTGTTGTCCTTATTGGTGAGCTAGACTGCAAAACAAAGTTAGAAAAATATATTAAATAAAATTAGTTCTATGAAAAGAACAATGCATTTAGAAGAAGGTGAAAACTCTCCCCTAATTTCTATAATGACGAAATGCATAGTCTTACCTCGAGCATATTTGATTTGAGAAGCAAAATCAAACTTCCCCATATCATAAGAACAATTGTCCTTAATGAGAATCTCCATAGCTATGATCTGGAAGACCATACACTGCGGGAACTTGAAGAGCTCCCTAAAAATTGAAGCCCTCACCACTTTAGTATTTTTCCTTTATCACCACAGTAGCAAACTTAATGTGCCAATTGTTCACCTTGTTTTGCTTGTTGATGAAAAGGGTTCCCCCTGGCTTCGAATCAGTACACCATACTCGCTTGTCGCTAGAATGAATGAACTTGAAAAAACATTGGAACATCCTCGCGGAAGGACGAAGTCCCAAGGCTTTGCAGACAACTTCGAACTGGTACAGATCTTGAATAGAGTTTGGAGAAAGCATCATAGGCTTGATGCAAAAATAGTTGAAGCATTCAACCAAAAATGGGGATGGAGGGAACCTCAGACCCGCTTCTATTTGATGATAAAAAAAAGATGCAATGATCATTATCCTTGATCATCTCTGTGGTATTTAGGACTTCGGGGTCTATCAGAAGATTTGGAAAAATCTACTACGAACTTCTCCTGGTCTTCCAAGTTCTCAGCAAACCCACTCAAATCTGAGTTCTTCAGAGTTGAGGCAACATCTCCCCAAATATTCTCCAAGTCTGCTCGAATGTTGTGGTAGGAATTTTCATCCTTTTTGGGATCCATGGAAGGATAAATTAATAGAAATTTAAGAGAAAGTAAGGAAAAAGTAAGAATTGGAGAATGCTGGGAAACGCCAAGGACAGAGAAGGTTTTTTAGAATAGAAAATGCAGGAAGCTTCAAGAATGAAGAAGAAAGGGTTTTTATAGGAAAATAAAACCTTAAAAATATGCACTGGGTAATCATTTCAAAATTCTGAAAAGGCGGCAGAGATGAAGTGAAACTCTTCGACTTCATGGCCAGTATAAAGCCACATGATTGCTCTCCATAGGAGAAGGTACCATAGCATTAAATGTGGGATTCTGTCAGGCACATAGAGATAAGCAATAGACTCTTGGAATTCCTAATTAAGCGAAGTGAAAAACTTCAACCAAAAGTAAATAAAGGCTAGACTGGACATAATGAGATTATTGACATTAAGTAAATGCCCTATGCTTAGAATTGTTTCTACCGAAGTTCGCAGAGTTCTCACCTCGTTGAAATAATGGGGCCTCTGATATGGGACAAAATATACCAAACTAAATCAAGGATGTAATGGGACAGGCCCAGCTGCCCAATTTACTTAAAAGCCCAATATGGGAAGGTCAGGAACGTTAGCATTGTCACTAGACAAGTTCATAGTCTAAGACTGAAACAGACAAATAGTCATTCTAATCCAACTCACTCTAGAAATCTATATTCGATCCACGTAATGACTCGCAATCGATAAATACCTCAAAAATCAACCCTTGCAGGTACACACAACATACAAACATACAAAGAACTTATCATAACAGAGTGCTTTTGACGTAGAGTAAGGATTAACCTTGTCACTGGTCACCTAAATTGAGTCAATCTACTAACTTGATCATCGGAGTGGCTTTGCTAAGCTCTAGGCCTAACCACTTGACTCTCGTTTCTGCTTACAAGTCGCACCAACTTAAACTCAACCCAAAGTAGATTAAACTATTTTACCTCGACTAGAAGCAACTTTATCACTTTGTTTTTTTGATAATCCCACACCTCATTAATAATATAATTTCGTTTTGATTTTTTTTAATCCAATTCATATATATATATGCAATGTAGAATGAAGATTTTTAAACACAAAGATAAACATGATAATGAACAAAATTTTCAAACTATGTCAACATCACATCAGTATTGCTTAACGGTGTTAGTGCGATAAACCCCAAATTACTAATAGAGCTAAGCACAGATCCTGGTTTGTCAAAAAAAACTAAACATACACCTTAAAGTGAAAATGCGCATAACCATGTGATTTTGTGGATTTTGGTTAAGGCTCTCAGTTCTTTGATACTATATGATTTTGTAGATTTTAGATATCGTTTAATATCACATGACCTACTTTTCAAGAAGTATACTTTTTAGAAAATAAACTTTTTGGAAAGTTATTTCTTAGGAAGTATAAGTAATTGTGTATTTGATTTACATATAACTTCTTAAGAAGTAGGCTTTTTTTTTTTTTTTTTTTTTTTTTTTTTTTTTTATACTTTACATTGTCATTTTTAAAAATTAATAATGTAAAATATAATAAAACTCTTGCAACAAATTGACATATGCAATTATAATTTGATTTAATTTTCACATAAACATTCTAGAAATGCAAATTTTAAATCCTTTTTTCATAAAAATTATTCGGCGTACGTATTTTTTCCACCTAATTGGGAAGCTCAATTTTCATAATAAAATTTTAATATTAAAAATAAAATTTAATATGTAAAATATCTTCACCGGCTAGAAATCTTGGAAATACTTGAAGGTAAAAAACCAATAATGTTTTAATCAATTTTACAAAAAATAAATAAATAAATAAAATAAAAATAAAAACCCAAACAGAAGTCTTTCTAATACACGGGAAAAACCCATACAGTTCATAATATGCTCCATTGAAATTCTACTAATAAGCTTTGAATTCTAAATATTATCAAGAACCAACAAACTAAGCACATTGGTTTTTCTAAAATCTTCAAGAATACTAAAAAAAAATAGCCAGTTTCCATGGAAGAGGAAAAGGATGAAAAAATTTGGATGGTTTTTGTCTTTAATGGTGGAGGGTGGATATGTAAATTTATATTTATCTTAATTAAGGAAATTCAATTTCTCCAAACTTAAAAAGTAGAGATTCTTACTTTCCAGAAAATATATTTAATAATAGATACTAAACAAACTAAAATTTTATACTTTTCAATAAATTTTACTTCCTTACCTCATTTATCTCATACTAAATAATATCTTGATTTTTATTTTGAGATAATTTTTTGGGACTTTTACACAAACACCCTAAAAAAATAAAATATTCTCATATATATTTTATTTATTTTTTCTTTTTAAAAATACACTTATTAAATTTTCTATTTAAAAAATCTCAACTTTTAAAAATATATCATAAATATATCAAAAGTATATCAAATATATATTATAAGTATATTATAAGTATAAAAAAAAGACATTTTAAAAATTTAAAAAGATAAAAATATATTTTAAAAAAAAAATAAAAATATATATATATATATATATATATATATATATATAATGTAATTTCCTCTAATTTTTTCCTGCTCATCGGGTAGCAGGAAATTTCAGCAGCTTGGTACAGGATTCTACCAAATGGCAGTTAAATCACTTAAATGGGCTGGGCCTGACTTGTTGAAACTTGAAGGACTTGTTGAAACTTGAAGGTCAGCAAATAGGAACTTGTAGCGTAGCTGGTTTTTTTTTTTTTTTTTTTTTTTTTTTTTTGTGAAAAAATATTTTCGACAATTTTTACCAATAAAATACAAATTCATGTATAAAAAACTCATTTTATTTTTTTTTCTCTCATTTAATAATTTAGGTTTAGCCTCAAAAATTTAAATTATTCATAACATTGCAAGCATTTGGTTTGAAAATTAGAAAATATTATATATATTTTTATTTTTTAATTTACATAAAAATTTACATATATATATATATATATATATATAAGTCTTTTAATAAGTAAAAGGTAAAATTTTTTAATTGCTCATTAAAAATATGATTTTTAATGTAAAAGTCTAAAATGATACTCTTATTCTTAAATTGATTGGCTTAATATTATCTTTAATTAAAATTATTATTTTATTATCTTTTATATCATAATTAAAGACAAAGTATATTAAAAAAATTAAGAAAAATTATAATACAAAAAAAGTTGTAATCTAATTATATTCTAATTCATATGTCAATAATGATTATAATAAATAATTTCACTATAAATATATATATTCTTGAGACTTCTATTTTCTCATATTCGTATTCGTTTCACAATATTAAGCTCTCATATTTATAATTTACTGCCATTAACAAAACTTAAAGTTTTATTAAAAGAATAAAATATTAAATTAATTGTATAAACCTAAAAAATTAAAAAAAAATTTCATTCTTTTGATTTATCTTTCTTATTGTTAAAGGATAATAAAAATCCTAAAAATATTTTTAGAATTTTATTGAAATAGGTTTAGATTCTTATTGAAAAAAACTTGCATTTTGTTTAATATTACCCTTTAAAATATAATATCAATATAAAACAATCAATTGACTAAGGTATGTTCAAAAGACATGGTAAGTTTTTCAATTATTATTTTTTTTATTTTTACATATTAATAGCTTAATTTTATATTTATATATTTGTTTGTGTAAATTAATTCTTCCAAAATTTTTTAAAAGGTATAATTTTCAAATTGTCCAAGAAGGACATGGTTTATAATGTAATTGACTAAAAGAACTTCTCTATCCTTACATTGATTGGATTATAAAAAAATTAATTAAAAAATAAAACATTAGAAAACTATTTTTTAAATTAAAAAACTAAATTCTGATACACATAAAAGTTTTACTTTAAAATACTTTCTAATTCATATTTCAATAAAAAATTTTAATAAGCAGTTCTATTATAAATATGAGACTTTTCAATTATCATTATTGATTCCTTTTGCTCAAAGGATTAATTTCTTTCATTCATTCAAAATATGGGTTTTTTTATTTATTTTTTTTTATTTTTTTATGTATATTTCAAATTAAATTATTATTTGGAATTAATTTAACTTTGTTAATAAATTTATTTAATTTATAGTTTTTATTTTTTTTATTTTATCTTTATTCTCAGTTAGAATAACTTATTTTAATAGTTTTTGTTATTAACATTGTTGTTTGAGTTTTATATGTTTTGTAGATTATTTTTTTTATAAGTATATAATAATTTTGTTCTTTGCCTTTAATTTCTTTATTTTTTATTTTAATAATTGTTTTATTAGCTTTAATTTTTTTTTTTTACTTTTGCATTTAATTTCTTTATTTTTTTATTTTAATTATTTATAAATATTTAACATAATGTAAGTTATTTTTTTAATCTAATTATTATATTGCTCAAATCATCAAAATTCAGATAATATAAACAATTAATTAAGTTTATTGAAGATTTGAATAAGTAATTGTA
>CATKHJ010369683.1:0-34656 GCA_949750685.1 Vernicia montana | reverse complement strand
CACATATACATATATAACTAGAAAAAGACTAAGTATTTCTTATACTTACCTATGCCTTTCTTCTTCTTCTTCTTCTCTATTACTCTCTCTTTCTTTCTCTTTTCTCCTTTCTACTCTTTTTTTCTTTTGTAGAAAATGCTTGAAATGGGAAGATGATACTTATCTTTTCATTTAGCTCCTTATATATATATATATATATATATATATATATATATATATATATATATATATATATATATATATATATATATATATATTTTGATTTATTTTTCTTAAGTGTAATTTTGGACAATTTACCACCCTTAGATGCATCATGGTGGCCGGCTATTGACACCTAATTTTTCATTTTATTTTTATTTTTTACTTGGTCAAATATAATAATTACCTTTTAAGAGAAAATTTTAATTTTACTCTTTTTAACCTAAAGTTTTACTACATTTTCTAATTTAAGTCTAAAATTATTTTTAGTCTATAGTTTAAGTTTCTAATATTATTTTTAGGTAGTTCCCTAGTAATTTTATTTAAATTAAAATTTTTAAAAAATCATAAAAGTTACTATCTTAACGATATAGCGTACGTTAATTGATTCTCTTAATTGTACTCTACGTAAATTCTTGGATTCCTATTTTTTCTATTTTTTAGTTTATAATGATTAGAAAAATCATGGGTGTTAGAATTTAATGTAAAAACATTTAAGTATTTTAACATAATAAAATAAAATAATTTTGGCAAAATAAGCATTCAAAGTGAAGAGAAGTGTAGATTTGAAATTGATAAATGGATAGAGATGAGGGGTGTCTTTGATTTTCTTGTTCTCAAAGCGACATTTGAAAGAACAGCAGAGAGTAAACCAAATCATGCTCAGCTCCTCATAATGTTAAGTAGCAGACAAAGATAAATGGGCTCTCTCTCTCCTTCAAGTCCTCATCTATCTCTTTCAACTTTCAAACAAACAATTTTATTTACCATTTTTTATGGACATAGTAAAAACAATTTTCTCTTACCGTTTGGTTTTAGAAAATTTCAATAAGAAAATTAAACTCTCAATCAAAAGGATACATACGGGCGGCTATGGCTACTTCAGTCATGGCTGAGACTGACTATAGCGACAGCTCCAAAACCAATGGATTATCATCATCATCTTCTTTTTCTTCTTCCCCAATAATGAATATCTCTCCAGACCATCTCTTCACAATCTTACTTGTACTTCCCATAGATTCGATTCTCTCCTTTGCCATGACCTGCAAAAGATTCAGGTCCTTGACAAGCTCTGATTCACTCTGGGAGTCCATATGCAGGAGAGAGTGGGGACCCACGTCAGTTGATGCTCTTAAGTCTAATAATCAACAGTTGCCATGGATGAGGCTATACAAGCGGGTCTCGCAGCTTGACTCTATTTCTTGCCATAAACTCAAACTGTCTCTGCCAGAAACTGAATCTGAATCTGTGGTTCCAAGTCCTAGAGCTTCTCACTCTCTCAACTTTGTCTCTGATTGTTTGGTTTTGTTTGGCGGTGGATGTGAGGGAGGTCAGTCACTCTTTTTTCTCATATTCTTTCTGATTTGATTACTATTTTTGGTGAATCAATTTGGGTTTTTTTTTTTTTTAATAATTTTTTTGTACCCTTTTAAAAAAATTAAAGTAATTGAATCAAGAAAAGCATCATTTATTATAATAATTTACTAGGGGAAATTCCCTTATCTAAGCAAAAAAAATACACAAATAAATAAGTACATGAGATCTTACAGCTCTGTTTATATATAGACACCGAGAAAAAATCTTGTTTTTTTTTGGGTTCTGTAGGACGCCATCTTGATGACACATGGGTGGCCTATATAGGTAATCAGTTTCTAAGAATGATCAAATGGCAGAAAGTAGATTCAGGAGTTCCAAGTGGTCGATTTGGGCATACATGTGTTGTAGTTGGGCATCATCTTGTTCTGTTTGGAGGGATCAATGACTGTGGGATCCGTCAGAATGATACATGGGTTGGGCAACTAGTTTTTAATGACAATCTCTGCTGTATCTCACTTTCATGGAGGCTACTCACTATCCAACCACTTGCACCTCCAGCTAGAGGGGCTCATGCTGCCTGTTGCATTGATCAAAGGAAGATGGTCATCCAAGGTGGAATTGGGCTATATGGTGTTAGATTGGGTGATACTTGGATTTTAGAACTTGATGAAAATCTTTGTTTTGGATCATGGCATGAGCTTGTGATTCATCCATCACCTCCCCCTCGTTCAGGACATTCATTAACTTGCATAGGTGGAACTAAAATGGTTTTATTTGGTGGAAGAGGATTGGGTTATGAGGTTTTAAATGATGTCTGGGTTTTGCACATATCTGATGAGACTCATCTGAAATGGGTACAGATACTGTATGAATTGCAAAACATACCTGATGGACTCTCCCTCCCACGAGTTGGTCACTCAGCTACACTAATTTTAGGAGGTAGAGTGCTAATCTATGGAGGTGAAGATTCATACAGACATAGGAAAGATGACTTTTGGGTGTTAGATATTAGTTGTATTGGATCAAATATGTGGAAAAGACTCAAAGTAAAGGGTTATAAATCCAACTGCAGATCATTCCATCGAGCCTGCGCTGATCATTCAGGGCATTACTTGTATGTGTTTGGTGGGATGGTCGACGGTTTACTTCAGCCTGCTGAAGCATCTGGTTTGAGGTTTGATGGAGACCTTTTCCTTGTGGAGCTTGGGACTATGCTTTAATTAACAAGGCTGTACTATCATTGCTTAGTCTGTGCACATATATTAAATATTATGTTAATAGGAGTATGCCATTGTTCTGGTTTTGCTGTCATTTTTATGGCAAATTTGAAGTTTAGAGTTTGTAAATGTTATCAAATTTGATAGGGAATTAATTTTAGGGTCTATTTAAAATGAATACATATTTGAACTTGAGTTTCAATTCTAAAATTATAAATAATCAACAAAGCTTAAAAAATTCTTAATACTTGATCATTGCATATCACTAACTATCCAAATCTAACCTTAAAGAATTAACTATCCAAATCTAACCTTAAAAAAATTAACCAGATAGAATTCCAAATAAACTTTCAAATATACCAATTATGAAATGTATGAATTTGAAAATAAATTATATAAAATCTTACAAATGATTCTAAAAGCCAGCTGCTAATTGTTCTTCCGTCAACTGCTTTATGCGGCAGACGAAATTTTGACGAGTTGAAATTCTTCCCCTTGCTTATAACACTTAAAAGAATGGCAGCTTTAGGATGAATGGATAAACAAAGAAAGTAATTTGTGCAAGTTTGTGGAAAGATAATATAGCTCAAAAAAAAAAAAAAAAATTAGGGATAAGGATATGTCTATCATGTTAAAATTCTAATGGTCCATTTGGATGACAAAAATTTAAATCTTAAATTTGGATTTGGACCAAATCCCTTATTTGGGTCATTATGATTAACTATATTTGGATTTGATTGAAATATCTAATGAATTATACCAGTTCAAAAACTTAATATTTCAAATACTCTTTTTTACCTAAATATTTCAAATCTACTATTTCTATCTTTAACCTAAAATTTCCATTTTTTCTTTTAAATTTAAAATATAAAATTTCAAATTCCTTACAAGGGATTTATAAATTTGTAGATTTCAAATCATAGATTTGAAATATGAGATTTGAAATCTAAATTTCAAATTTAAATTCATGTATCTAAACTCATTCTAAAAGAATTTTAAGGATTTATCTATCTTTGAAATTCGAAAGTCGAATTGAAGAGGAGGTGGCTTAAGAGATGGTAGCTAGCTCAAAAGATTAGGCTCCAATAAAAGCCTACCACCTAATTTCATTTAAGGTATTTTTGGATTTAGGTTTTTCGACTCTGATGTGTTCCAATATTGCGAATCTTTGGCCCCTGAGAGTAGAATCGGTCTCCCTTGGCGTAACCAGTTTATTAGGTGGGATTTTGTCCCCTTTCATGGTTGCTTTGCATTGTATTATCTATGACAGAAGAGGGTTCTTGCTGAAGCTCAATAGTGTAAAGTTTTAAAAGGAAATCCAGCCGCATATACCCTTCTGGTGGTGGTGTTTTTTTACTCCCTATCCTTTGTGGTGACGAAGACAGCGGTAGAGCCGGTGGCGGAGGAAGATTTTGAAAGGGAAGAGAGATACCAAGGTTATTTGTGGTTTTTAGCATTAGTATTAAGCTTTTGAGCTTTGAATCTCACAGACTCTTTGTCCGTAAATTGTTTGGACTTTAAACCCATGTCAAAAAACCTTTTTATGGGTAATTGTTTAGTGGGCATTTTGTCTTGAAAAGTTGTAATGCTATGAGCTTTTTTAGTACACTTAATTTGTAATTTGTATTCATTTGGGCTTCATGCCCCTTAATGATACACTAGCTATTTCTTCTTTGGCAAAAAAAAAAAAAAATCATTTAAGGTAGCACAACTCAAGGAGCATGTCAGATTGATCATATGACCGCCAGTATAGTCAAGCAAAAATGGAAATTTGTTCTTTTTTTATTTTTATTTTTATTTTTTGGTGGGGGCATTTGATAACACCTAAAATATATAGTGAACACTGTTGATGTTGGACACCGATAAATGTTGGACACTTGGAGGTAGACTCCTATGGGGCTTTGGGTCTTAGTCATTTAGTCCAGTTCCAAGGAGAAAAGCGAAGTCTCCTAGTATATGTTCAACTGGTCCGTTAGAGGGAACCAAAATGTTCCTTTGAGTTTGGTCCCATATAGGTAAAAATTGGATTTTTTATTTTGAAGGAGTAACCACCTTATATTTTTCTATTTTGGGAAAAATGTAAAGAAAAAAATCCTATTAAATTAACTTCAATGATAATATATCCAAGGAAAAAAAATGCACTAATCTCAAAGTCCAATGAAAATTAGAGGACTAGGTTTTGGTTTTAAGCAATAAGATTTTGGTTCTTACCAAGAAAATGTGCAAATATAATTTTAATGTTTACTCTATATAGCACATCATTCCTTTTATGTTTTTTAAGTTTCAAAATTGACCCTGACGTTTAAATATTAGGGTTATCCCCCCAACAGTTAACGTGCCTTTCTTTTTGCTCACTTCTTCGTTTGTGAGATTATTTTACTGTTTAATAATAAAAAAAATTGAAAATTGAAAAAACAAAAAACATAAATTATCCACTAGAGAGAGAAGGGAACCATAGAACTGGACCGGTTGGGGTAGATTTTCAGATAAGTTTCATAATGATAATGGTGGCTATCAAAATCGTCAACGGAATCGAGCTCCGTGAGAGCGTCCTTGAAATGGCGTAGTTTTGTGAAAACAAGGACGTTGTAGGTGATGTAGGTGAGGTGATCGTGAGGAGTTGTAAGGAGAGGGAGAGTACGAGCTTGAGCGACCTTGTCGAGGATCGAGTGCCAGTTGCCGCGATTGGCGAGGTCATAGAGAGAGGCAAGCTCGTGGGCTAGGTCATTGAGGGAATTGAATTGGTTTGATAGCGGATCCGAGGAGAGTGAGACAGGTTCGGATTGAAGGATCAGGTATATCGGCGTCCATCAGATTGACAAATCCGACGACAGAGAAATATACAAATCCATATACTTTTCTCCTCTTGGGAAATACCCAAAGCCATTACTCAAATCCTGTGGGCATTTCTTTGATCTTGGCCTCATTTTTCACAGGTAAAATTCTAATTCTTTTCGTTAGATAGAAAATTTTCATGGTCTACTGTCTCTATCAGTTGCTATTCATGATTCCCCAACTCTCTTTCACTATTTTTCGCACAGATGATTGGATTTTAAGCCAGCAGTTGTCGACCTATCGGGAACTTACCATCCATAGCACCAAAAAACTAGCTGTCTTCACCAATTTGAGACCGTTATTGCCCAAATCCATTGTCAACAGCGAGCTTCGCCGCCGTTGCTCATCACCAAAGCAATTGCGCCATCGGGCTTGCGGATGGCCATCGATTGAGAGTTTGTGAACATCAAGGCAACTGAAGTTGCTGGGCTTTCATGCGTTCTTTGTTCTTTCAATTTTCAATTTTTTTTATTATTTTTTTAAGTCTGACTTAAACAGTTAAATGAGTTCCGCAAATGGAGAAGGGAGCAAAAGAGGAAGTCGTTAACTGTTGGGCGCGATAATCCTAATGTTAAAATGTAAGGGCATTTTTGAGACTTAAAAAATATAAAAGGATGATGTGCTAGATAGAATAAACATTAAGATCATATTTGTACTTTTTCCCTTCTTGTAATAATAATAACTTATAAGAAAATTTACTTTTCATGAATTAATTAAAATAAGTATAATATAAAATCAACATTAAGAAATAATGAATTAAGGAAATAAAAAAAAAATATTATCAATATAATAAATTAACAAATAAGGAAATGAAATTAATATATTAACAAATATAATAAAATCAACATTAAGAAACTATGATGCACGGAAACTCTCAGGAGATCGCGTTTCCGCGTTTCGGAAACGTTTCCTGATTGAAAACTCACGGAAACTTGTTCGAAACGTTTCGGGCACGTTTCCGTAATTTAAAAAACGTTTCGGGTACGTTTCTGTGAGTTTCCAAAACGTTTTGGACACGTTTATGTAATTTAAAAAAGTTAGAAACTCGTTTCCATAAACAGAAATCCGTTTTCAAGTGGGAAAAAAAAAGTCAGCTTGTTCATATCAATACCTAAATAAAAATATCTACACCCGACTTCATTTTTCCTTATATATATAATATTAATTATTATTATTGTTATATATATATATATATATATATATATATATATATATATAAATTATTATTATTTTTACTATATATTTATATATATTTATAATTATATATTTATAATATATACTTAAAAGTATTAAATATATATTTATAAATTATTATATTTTTTGTATATATATAAATTAATATTTATAAATATACCCTCATATTTTTTTATATTTGCGCGTTTCCCCCACGTTTCGTTTCCTATATTTTTTAAAAATACCGTTTCCGCGTGTCCGTTTCCCCGTTTCTCGTTTTCCCGTTTCCGTTTCCGTGCAACATAGCTAAGAACTGCAGAAAATATCAATTCTTGTTGATACTTGAGAAGATGAATATTCAATACCAATATAAAAGACTATAGCATCAGAGGATGAAGCTACAATAAGGGAAAACTAATTTCATTGTGAATTAAATGTTTAATCTCATAATAAAAATTTGAACTAAATGTATGAAGAAGAAACATGTCAAAGCAAGCCAAAAATTATGAAATTATTTGACAACTAAAGCAATTTGGAATAAAAGAAACCCAATAAATTTCTCAATATAAAAGGCACCCAACCGTGAATTGAATTTCGAGTCAGATTGTAACCAGAAGTCGTCGCCAACCTGGCATCAAGAATAAAAAAAGAATAAAAAGAAAAAGAAAAAGAACTAAAACCAAATATGGAAAACAACATCAACTTTAGTATTTTGCATCCAGAACCGTTCAGCAAAGCTTAGAGTTTAATAAAATGTACATGATCCACACTTAAGATATATACTTGGAATAAAATACAAACATGTCCACACATTAGAAATAATAAGGGCGAAACATAGAGACATGAAAAGAAAATAATTGTAAGAAATAAAATGATACTGATACTAAAAAAAGAAAAAGAAAAAGAGTTGACAAAAGCGTACTTGAATCTTTGTTGTGGAATAATAGGAAATGGTGAAATCAAGGGATGCTTTGAGGAAGCCCGGTAAGAGTGGCAGCAACTCCAACATTATCAATTTGTGAAACCATGGCAAAAAGAATTTGAAGAAAGAAATATAATGGTTAAACAACCACCATCACCTGCAAATTAAAAAAAAAAATTATGAATTGAAAACAATTATGTTCATAATATGATTAGGAAAGATCCACTTAACAGATATCACCAAATCATATTGGTGAGCAAAATCACCACATAAATCACAACTAATGTATTAGCTTAACTCAAATTTCTTCAAACAAACCAAAACCCACAAAAATTTACTTGATGAATTTAAAATTGATAATCTATTGTTGACCGATTCAAGTTGTAATAGGATGACCAACCAGCTCAAACCTTACGCAGGATGATCACAATTCAAAAACCCAATTCCAAACCCAAAAAAGGCAAATTCATATGAGATAATAGCAAATCCAAAAAGGAAAACATACATGCAAAGGTAAAAAAAAATCGATGCAAAATGGCACACATAAAAAAATAAAAACAGAGAAAAGAAAAATGCACTTACATTAATCTTCCACCAGAAAGCAATCGAGCAAGAGAAAGGAAGAAGAAGAGAAGAGTGGCGCAAGTAGTTTAGAGAGAGAAATGGAAATTCACACAGCCATGGAACCAAAACGGCAGAGAAGAGGAATCTGGAAAGAGAGATAAAAGTCTAAGGCAGCTGAAGAATAATGGAAGAAAATGAAGGTGCATTAGGGTTAGCAACCGGTGAGGAGCAAAAAGACCAAACCACAAAAACATACGACTTCATTTTGGAACAGGAAGGTGAAGATCAAAAGGACAAAGTAGACATTGCACACAAAAAAATAGAACGACATCGTTTTGTACAATAAAGTAGGGAGGCCAGAAGGGCAAAGCAGACATTCCATAACCAAACAGGTCAAAGCGGCATCATTTTTAATGGTAGAAGGCAACTAATTAGAGGTATTCTGGTCATTTCAAATCACCAAATTGAATTGAAATTGGCACTATAGATGAACAGTGAATTTGGGTATGAGCTTTAATGCATTGTAATAGATATTGATATTGATTGTATACTCATACGTTATAATATGGGTGATTTTAATTTTTGATCGAACTTCATCATCAAAATATATTTTTATGTGTGATATTTAATTTTATATATTTTGCTATTTTGGTGAGTATTACTTTTTGTTAATTGCAATGATAAATAAGTAGAGGTACATATGAGTGTGCAAGTACATGATTAAATTCATTACAATAATAAAAAAAGGGGGGCAAATTACTGATTTTCGTTGACCTAATGAATTAACTCATCCTTACTTTTTTAAAAACTAACTAAGTTCTTCAATTTTGGTTCCATCTAACACTTTAGTTATTTTGTCCATTTTTGGTATTTTTTCATTAAATCTTATATGAAATGACTAAAATACCCTTAAAACCAGGAAAAAAAAAATTTTCATTTTCCTTCACTTTCCCACCAACTAAACATAAATTGAATCGAATTCAATTTTTTAATCAACCAATCAAGCAATTTCATTAACAAATTGGGCAAAAAAAATCTAAGCCAATTTGCACATATTTGCTTTATATCAATCACATCACTTGATTTTGGATTCACAAAAATAGGAATTGAAATTTTGTTTTTACTGCCACTGGCAATCACACAATATTCACACTCTTATATCTGCCATTACTAAGTATTTGCAAAGCATCTCCAACATTAATCACAAGTGATCCTTCAATTGGAGTATAACATGAATCCATCCATCTTCTTCTCATTTTCCTTCATTTACTCTCACATATAACCCTCCAATTTGGTCTTGCAGAAGAAATTTCTATGAAGACACATTAGAATGGCAGCCTACACCCACTGTGAGATTAGGATTTGAGCATTTTGGATAGTAATTAAGATTAATCTTTTTTGAACCCATTAATAAAGATTCTTTCTTTTCATCTATTTCTTTCACATTTGATCTCTCCATTAAAGCACCCATTAACTTCTTGCAAAAAAATTCAGATATTTTCATGTATTCCAAGCATTCATCTCTGAAACAAGAAAATCAAGAATATTAAGATTACTATTAATTATAGTAGTGTAGTTTCGAATGGCAATGATTTCATAATTATAATTAATTAATTAAAGTTGAGTTTATAATTAATTAATCACTTACTTGCAAGGAGAAGGCCACAATGCTTGGGGACGGGAATCACAGCTGGCAGGTGAGCGACGGTGGCAACGAATCCAGCGATGGGATGGGCTTCGGTCAGAGAGGTGAAGAAGAAAAGGCTTGAAGAATTGGAGATTTGTAGATTGGATTGAGAGTGAAGAGGGTGGAGAGATAAAGGGTATTTTGGGTATTAAACAATTATTTTATGTTTTTCTTTTTTTTTTTCTTTCAAGCTTGACGACTTGAATTACATCTAAGAGCATCCCCAATGGTACTCTTTATTTTAAAAAATATATTTTGTTCAATATAAAATATCTTAATTGATAAAAAGTAAAAAATTTTACTCAAATCTAATAAACTCTATATATTTTACTATTCATTTTACTTTATACCATAAGCATTAATGATTTTAATTTTTTTCTTTTTTAAGTTTATTCAATAGAGAAAATAGTACTAAAATTATTTTAAAATAGTACTAATAATTTTTAATGCACTGTATTTTAATTTTAAAGTGCATAAATTACTATTTTTTTTAAATAGTACTAATAAAATTAAAAATAGCACTTTAAAATTAAGTAATACAAGTATATAATAAAGTGCATAAAAATTTATATTGTATTAATTAAAATTAAAATACAGAGTAATATTTAGTTAAATTTGTTTTAATAATTAGCTCATTATATATATAGCCAAACCAATTCTCTTGTTTATTTTTAAAAAGATAAGAATCCATAAACTTCATTAAGAGTTAAAGAATCTAAGGAGGCTGTATTTAATTAAAAATTTTATAGATTTTTTTTTTTAAGTGAATGACTTTTGCAGAGTTTATGGATTTTTAATAACCTATGCGGAATTTATAAAGTTATGAATAACTTTTAAAAATTTTATTTTAAAATTTTTTTATAGACATTGGTAGACTTTTATAAATATTAATAGAATTTCATTGATTTCTAATATTTATTTTATTAAGTAAGATTATTAAATAATTAATTAATAAGATTGTGTTTTTTTAACTACAAATGAAGAAAAATACCCAGAAAAACACAAGAACACTCGATTGTTATTAACTCTCATCTGCATAGGAACTCTCCTTTATTAGATCACACCTACTTTGTCATTTTGCAAAATAAACAAAATCCTATCAGAATGATCATTCTAAATATTCACCCATCGAGCATGATTTAAAGTCATAGATATTAAAAAAATTATTATTTGATTGCATTTTCTGAATTGATGCCTATATATCACATTATAATAATTCTTATTTTTAGGTTATTTTAACTTCTTAATGGTATATAAAATATTATTGATATTAAAAAGTTTAAATAACAAAAATTAAGATGTGAGATTTACAATAAAACAAACATTTTATTACAATTATAAAAAAAAAATAAAGTCACATTAATAATGATTAAAAAAACAAATGCACTGCATATGATTAGTCAATTAAATAATTAATTTAAAATTTATATGATAATTTTATATAATTTTTTATGTATATAAATTACATATTTTATTTTTTTTAGTAGATACATACCCTATTTAAAAGAAGAAAAAAATTGAGAATATTTTAAATTTTTTTAAAATTATGTTTATATTTAAATTATTTATAAAGTTTAATTTAATTAATAATTAATTGTGTTTTTCTATAGAGTTTTTTTTAAAGTTTTTAAAAATTATTATTAAATATTTGTTGATTTTTATAGAATTTTTGAAAGTGATTATTGAATTCTCCTTACTTTTTAAAGTACATAAAATTCTTTAATTTTACTAATCTAATAAACCCATGGAAATGCTCTAATTTAATTATCTTCAATTTGGCGAAAAAAAATAATTTAATTATCTTGAAACCCTCGCTCTCTCTTCGCTAATTCCTCACAAGCCCGTGCAGTTGCAGAGAAACGCAGCAACACTATACTTGCTTATTACTACTAGTAACAGAATAACTAGAAGAAGAGAAGAAGACGACTCGAAGATGTTACACAGCAAGACTTTCAATAAGAAGACTAGAGGAGGCAAAGTTCAAAAGGTTTCTTCTTTCTCAATTTACCTCTCTCTCTCTCTCTCTCTCTATTTCTCAACCTCATAAACCCTAATTTCTCTTTGCTACAGCTCGTCAGAGAAGTTTATCTCAGAGACGATATCTATTGTGGAGCTTCATTTTGTAAATTATGCGATACTACAACTGCTTGCTTGACTGCTTCTTCTTCTACTATCCTTGTTCTTGACACTAATGTTGTTCTCCATCAGGTAAAATATTTATGGAATTTTATGTGCTTGTTTGGTTTGGTTTGTTGGGATTGGAATGAATTTATGGTGGTTTTTTCAGATTGATTTGCTTGAAAATCCGGCAATTGAAGATGTGGTTGTGCTATCAATAGTATTGCAAGAGGTTAAGAATAAGAATTCTGCTGTTTATAATAGAATTCGAGCCCTCTGCAGTAATCCTGCTAGGAAATTCTTTGTTTTTTCTAATGAATTCCACAGGTCTGTTTATGTATTTAGCTAATGTGGGTTGTTAGTGTTCTTTAATTTAATCTTTGCAGTTGGATTTTTAGGTGTTAAATGATTCTTTTTACTTGTTTCATTTTTTTTCTATAGGGATACTTATGTTCAGACCATGGCTAGAGAAAGTCCGAACGATAGAAATGATAGAGGTTTTTTTTCCATTTCTGTATTCTTTTAGTTTTGATAATGCTTTTCCATGCAATACTATGGTGTTCTTAACTCGCTGATTTTTGTTATGCATTACCTAATTGTGTAATTTAGCAATTAGGGTTGCTGCCAGATGGTATCAAAGTCATCTCGGTGATGCAGCAAAGGTTTTACTCATTACGAATGATAGGGAAAATAAGAGGAAGGCTACCGAAGAGGGTGTTTCAGCTGAGACAAGTATGTATAATAACTTCTTATGTAATCCAGCCTCCTCCTGATTGAGTTTGACATCTGAAAGATTTGACTAGTGCTTATCATTATCGTGACAATTTAATGGAACTACTTTGCACAAAGCTTAATTCTATGTTCTTGTTTTGTTTCAGTTGAATCATATGTGAAATCACTGGGTCAACCAGCTTTGCTTGACTTGCTTTCCCAGCCTGCTTCTGAAGATGTAGTCATGGAGGAAGTTGACGACTTGAGACCTTCAAAGAGGAAGGTCATTTATCCAGAGGTATTGCTCTACTGTTTGTTTATCTTCATGGCATCTAGTGTGTTTGGTATGGAAGAAATATGCAGTTGATAAAGTTGCTTGTACTTTTTTCTTTGTTCAGCACAAGCCTATGTCAGAGATTACTGCTGGTTTGACCAGTGGAATATATCATCAGGGAAAACTTCGTGTTAACCGTTATAATCCATTTGAAGCATATGTTGGGAGTGAAAGTATTGGTGATGAAATAGTCATTTATGGGCGTGGAAATATGAATAGGGCTTTTGATGGTGATATAGTGGCAGTGGAACTTCTTCCCCAAGATCAGTGGCATGAGGATGGATCTCTGTCTATAGCAGATGAAGGTGTGCTAAGTGTCTTTCTTTCTTTCTTTCTCTTTTTGGTGGAGGGAAGGGGGTTTGGGTTTCAGGATAGCTGACTATTTTGCATCTTATTTTCAAGTGGAAAAGGCATTGAATTTTAACCTTGAATAGATGCGCTACTGTTACTCTTGTATTTTCCCTTCCTAATTGCAAAAGTTACTCTTCCAAATTCAGATTATGATTTATCCTAATATTTGAATGTAGTTGAATTTGAGTGCAGAAAATTACCCCTCTTATTTGACTTGTGACTTGATCAATCTTTTTCTATCATTATTATTTTTGTTGTGCATTTCATCAATTTGGATGAAGAATTTCTTAATAAGTTTCTCTATCCCTTGTAGATGATGATGATGATGAAGAAGTTCATCTAGTTCCAAACAGTGCAGATGATGCTCCTAGAACTACTAATCTATCAAATTCTGCAAGTGAAACAAATCCTAGCTCCACTCGTCCAACTGGTCGTGTTGTTGGCATCATAAAGCGTAATTGGCATTCGTAAGTACTGTTTGTGCATGTACATGTTGCATTATTAGTTTATTACATAAAAAAAAAAATCACATTCACTTCTGTTGTAGCTTCACTGGACAAGCCCTGTGATAATGATATTGTAGTGGTACAGTATTTGTGTAGCATCACAAATGAGGCAAGATGCATATCTGCCTTTTATGTATCATGATGAAATTCTTTAATTGCTGTGCTTCTGGATCACAGCATATGTAATTTCTTTTCTTAGGCATATAATGTCCTTTCCTTTATCTTCTTTCCTGCACATGGAACATTATTTATAATCTGATATGCTTAAGGAATATTGTCGTACAATCTGTGGCAAAATCAGTGTTTTTTTTTTTGGATCTTTCCGAGTTATTGATTCATTTTTCTATTTAAATAATTATGTGCAGCTATTGTGGGTCTTTGGAGCCAATGCCAAGGCCTGCAGGAAGTGGGGGTCTTGTCTTTGCTTTATTTGTCTCCAAAGATCGGAGAATTCCTAAGATTCGAATTCAAACCCGGCAACTTGAGAATCTTCTGCACAAAAGAATTATTGTGGCAGTTGATTCTTGGGACCGTCAATCACGGTATCCTTCTGGTCATTATGTACGAAGTATAGGAGAGATAGGCGATAGAGATACTGAAACTGAGGTTCGTAATAATTATTTCTTCTACTTGTATGAGTGCATGTGTGTGAGATAGAAAGAGAGATTTTTCTTATTTAAAATACTGCTGCTGATAGACTTGTGAATTAATTGTTGATGCATATTACCTTTGTGGATGCTACAGGTGGTCTTGATAGAGAACGATATAGATGCAAGACCATTTTCTGCTCAAGTTTTGGCATGCTTGCCACCATTACCATGGTCAGTCTCTGAGGAAGATTTGGCCAATCCTATTAGGACAGACTTGCGGCATTTGCGCGTCTTTAGTGTTGACCCTCCAGGTTCATGATCTAATTACATGTTCTTTTTTTCCCCCTTGTATTATATGTAATTATCTTCCCTGCTAAATGTAATATAAGTGGACTGAATTTAGCTGGATATTTGTCATGAATAAATGCTTATGGCATTTGCAGGATGCAGGGATATTGATGATGCACTGAACTGTACAATGCTTCCAAGTGGAAATTTTGAAGTTGGAGTTCGTATCCTTTTATTTGCCAATTTTAATTTTAGCTGAAATTGCACATAACATACAGAGTAACCAAAGCCAAAGAAACAAGCAGTATAATTCGCATGTGTGGATGTGCATATGTTTTTTGTATTGTCAATTTTATGATCTGCTTTAACTTATACTAGAGGCTCTATTAGCCTAATGGCTCAACCAAATCTCTGAATGGGGGGTGCCATACTATAGTTGTTAGAAGTGCAAATGAGAATATTTTTCTTTACCTATATTAAATTAGACATTGCCTAATGGCTCAACCAAATCTTTGAATGGGGGGTGCCATACTATAGTTGTTAGAAGTGCAAATGAGAATCTTTATTTTTCTTTATCTATATTAAATTAGACATTGCTGATGTAACAAACTTTGTTCACCCGGGCACCCTGCTTGACGATGAGGCTACACAAAGAGGCACGTCTGTGTACCTTGTTGAGCGTCGTATTGACATGCTTCCAAAGCCTCTAACAGAAGGTGCTTTCCCCACTTTCCTCAGTTGGCCATATTTCATGTTGCTGGAACTCATGGTGGTTGACATACTGTTTTTATTTTGGAACTGAAGGTCACATAGTAATGAGTTTTATTTTGTAGATATATGTTCTCTTCGAGCTGACGTGGAAAGGCTAGCTTTTTCTGTCATTTGGGTATGTGCCTCAATTCTTAAGTCTTAACTATTATAAGCCATCTGTATTACCAATTTCATTTCCTTTATAATAGTCGTCGTTTCTTTAATAATAAATGAAATAAATCAAAGCTAAATTATGCAAATACGCAATTTGAATTTGTTCATGGATTGTCCTTCTGGACCTTCTGGCTTGTAGAAACATGTATCTGGTATGCAAGTTTCTGAATATCATTTGATTAGTTGCTTCCATCCCAATTAGTTTGACTTTGGCTATATGGATTTCTCCCTCTCTTTCCCAGTTCAGTTCTGTTTAGGGCCAAGCTTTCTATTAGTTGTGATACTGACTTCTCTATCAAATGTGATTTAATCGCAATCTAAAGAACTGTGTCAGGTGTGCATTGACCAATACACCTCTCTCTCTCTCTCTCTCTCTCACACACACACACACACACAACATATAAACACCTTGTATCCAAACTTATCCCTGCTTTTATCTACTTTTGTGTTCTATTATATAAGTGTAAACATACCCATTCATATGCATCAATGCAGACCAAAACACACTTTTTGATTCTACTAATATACATCCAGAGATATATTTTGGAATCTAATCTTGCTTGTATGATTGACCTATGTTGCAGGAAATGACCCCTGAAGCAGAGATTATTTCTACAAGATACACAAAAAGTGTTATAAGATCTTGTGCAGCATTGTCATATGTTGAAGCTCAGGCTAGGATGGATGATAGGTACCCTTTGTTCTAATATTAGCTGAGTAATAATGTAATTATATATTTTGTCTTGACTCATTTTTTCGGCATGATATCACAGTTTGTTTTTCTTTAATTATGATATCAAAACTGTTTATCTGAATAAGAAGTGACAGGATTTTCTTCTGGTTACTTGTACTGTCTTTATTACCACATTTACATGTAGTTGTGTCGTTTCACCATTCAGCATTCATGGTAATTGCTGTGTAGTTTTGAACGATGACATGGGAACCATTACTTCGTCCAGGAGATTTTCAATAACAAATCCATGAGATAGATCAAGAATTGATGGGGTCCTAGTGAAAATATGCCGAGTGTAAGATGATTAGACAGATAGAATTATAAGTAATAATAAAGATCTATCAAAATTCTTTCAAGTATATGTGATTTGGGCTAGTTTTTTTTGCTTATTTGGTTTGGGGGAAATTAAAACTGAGATGTATGAAACTTTGAAGCTGGGATCTGGAACTTTACGTTGCTGTTTCATGCTTGGTTGAACAAGCTTGGTAGAACTAATTATGATGCTGGTTTAACACCAATGACTAATAACTTTATATTAAATCTGGCATTTTAGAATTCATCTTTGAGAATTTCTATTAATCCAGGGAGGACACTTGAGGGAACTGTTGCTTTGATGAATGAGGGAAACCATAAGCAATCTACACTGGTTTGGTAAAGGCCCTCACCTGTAAACTGACCTCAGTAGATGATCCTCCAGTGCCTTATCTTGCTTTAATAATAACAAAATGCCAATATTGCTTTGCAAAAATCTAGGTAGCATTTTGAATTTATGTCCATGCTTGTGTCCACATAGTGCATAGTGTACAAGGTGGTTGAATTGTTCTTATGCTATTTGCCTTGTCTCTATTTCCCATTTGAAAGTGTCTTATTTTATTTGTGTGATTGATCTAATTGTTATGCCATTTGCAGTCGATTGATGGATCCAGTAACTAAAGACTTGAGAAATATGAATAATTTGGCAAAGGTGTGCATACCTGAAGGCTTGCATTTGTCATTCTATGAAAATGGAGTCAATTTGCATTTTGCAGTCTGCATTCTGCTCATAAATTTTGCTCTTGTGGATGATTCTGCAGATAATGAGGCAGAGGAGAATTGAGAGAGGAGCGCTAACTCTTGCTTCTGCCGAAGTCAAGTTTCAGATCGATACTGAGACTCATGATCCTCTTGACATTGGTATGTTGTCCAACAGCAAGTTATTTGCTCTCTTAATTGGAACAAAACCAATATAGGGTGATCCAAATGCTTGATTGAGTTTACTTTTGCCGAGGGTAGTTATACATGTGATTTTCTTGATAATTTAAGTCCATATATTCCAGAATTTTGGTGGCATGCTGCTGCTTTATAGGCATAGAACAGTGTTTAGTCTATTTTTCCCTCTGCTGGTCAGCATGTACAAGGACTGTAGTTAGGCAATGAAAAAATCATTGTGGATGTGTATGTGATAATTCCAGCATCAAGCCAGATGTGTATGTGATAATTCCAGCATCAAGCCATGTGCATTTGCTCATAGATCTCCGTATTCTTTGCCCATAATTACCTTTAGCACAAAAGACCCCAGTAACTTTCTGTTTTATATTGGTACGTGGAATTTGACATGAAGATGAAGTATTGAATTTGGCAAATTAGGTGCAGAGTATAAGTGAATTGGTACATGATATATAGCTGAATTTGTGGAAATGATCAAGAGCAAGAGCATAGTTTATATCGAATATAAGGTGCTTGAAATTGAGCAAATTGAATTGAAATGTCAAATTCATGGTAAAATGCTAAAACCACATCTATTGGTGCTATCTTGTGTTTGGGTTGGGCTGTTATTGAACTCCTAGCTAGCCTATGTTAGATACATTTAGCACCACTGATTCCATGACAAAGGTTTAGTATTCCTAACTATTGTATTGACAAGATTTATTCATGTATAATAAGGTCACAATGTACCAAGTTGAACTGAGGTTTACCTAGTTCAGGCTTGTGTTAGTACAAAATGTAAGTTGGAGTTTGAACTGAACTCAATTCAAACTTCTCAAAGTTGGCTGAAGCCGGGTTTGTGTTTAGTGATTAGCTAATAAGCTGAACTCCAGCTTATTAACAAGTTCACTAATTCACTGAGAATTACAAAAGATAAAGCTCAAGCTCGGCTCAAATCACAATATTATACTAGAAAGGGATTGTTACATGGGTAGTTTTTGTAGTTAGAGGTACCTTTATATTCCAACTTGAAAGAGTAAAGGGGATGCCTTTCATAAAGTTAATGTCTTCATTTTAGTTTTTACTCTCTGGACAAATTGAATGTAGTCAAGCTAAATCAACACTTGAAAAAGCCTATAAAAATACTCCAGTAACAGGATTATTTGCAAACTTATTTTCTAACGAAACCTATCCACGAGGTTTAAATCAGTGGAGGTTAAACTTTATTATCTTGATTCATTTATTCAAAAAGATTGAAATCAAGTTCAAAAATTGTTGATGCTGGTAAATGAATTATTTATTGTCTAACAATGTTCTGAGTTACCCTACCCATGAATGTCATTATTTTATTTGCAAGCCTAATACATGCACAGAATGCAATTTTGGTTAACCATATGTGCACTATATCCTCCCTTATGAGAAAATGACTAAAAATTATCCCAAAAAAAGGGCATAATGACAAAAAATCCCTGTTAAGAATCAATCCCACATTGGAAAGATACACTAAAATACATGGGTATATAATGGTTTGTACTTGACTACCTAATCGGTTAGTTCTAACCTTTTAGCAATGGTTGATTCAAACTCATTAAACCCGATTCATTTGTGGGTTTAACCTATACCCAATTCAAGTCACCTCTACCCTTTCAATTCAATTTCTATCAATCCCAAACCTTTCAAAATATACTATAATGTGCTAATTTTAATTTTAATTTCATCAAATGAGTATAAATGCAACTAGATTTCAAAATTACGGCAAAATAGTCTATTTTGAAAGGTTTGGGTACAATTGCAATTTTTCAAAAAGGTAATGACCAAAAAAACCTCATGGAATGTTTGTATGCTTTATGTGTGTGTGCTTCTGGTGGCTTCTTTTTATTTCTGGTGTTATGAAGTTTTAGTGCAGTATGCTACCATTAGTTTTTCATTTAGTCATTAGTTTTTCTGCCTGACTTTTTAGTAATATACTTTAACATACAATTTTTCGTTCTTTGAATTATCTTGTATGATGAGCATATTTTTGGGTTTAGAAAGGTTGTGATATGAAGGATCAAATTTCTACATTGTGATGCATTTTTGTTTCATTTTCTCATGCATTTTGTTCTTCTTTGTTTCTTTCTATCATTATGAAATTATATGCATAACACACAAATTGTTTCTTTAGGTATGTATCAGATTCGAGAAGCAAACCAAATGGTTGAGGAGTTTATGCTTGCTGCTAATGTTTCTGTAGCTGAACAAATTCTTAAACATTTTCCAGGGTGTTCGCTATTAAGGTCAAGTGATGGTTTTTCTATTAGCTTTGGTATCTCTTGTTCTTCTTGAATTTCTTTCTTCTTGTTTAACCTTTACAATTTGGAGCATGGAATGTCCTGATGTCATAAAAAGATTAACTAATCCCCTGCCTGCCTGGCCCCAGCTGATGGATCACCTTTTATCTAGACTCTTGAAGATTGCCTTTTGGGTTATTATTTGGCTAGATGATAAATTTACTATCTTGAAAAGTTATGCTTATAAGTTATAAGCAAATGATGCTAAATTAAAAAATTGTTTGACTTTGATTCTTTCTGTAAGAACAATGGTGCAATAACACTCTTCATTTTTTAAGCGGTCTGCAACAAGAATTTTTTCTGATAGTATCGTAAGATGTTTTAATTTGTTTTGTCATTCATTTATTATGGGTATCAACTTGCAATTTGAGGTTCAAAACAATCAGTTTCAATGGTTAGATTTCCCTATTTTTTTTTTTGGAATATTATTGTAATGAATTACATTATTTAGCATAATTATGAGATGTTTGTGTGGAATGTTTTTTCTTTTCCTGATTTATTTATTAACCCTACTCAATTTGAGTAAGCATTAATCTCAAACTAGTTGGGATTGGCTGTGTGGATTTGTTTTCCTCATTCTACCATATTCAGGGATCCATCTTTAGAATGAATTAAAGCTGCTAAATCCTCATTCACTACTTTGCTTCATGTCATCCTAGGCCTTCCTTTGCTTTCTTATCTCCTACAGCTTCATTGTGCTCAACCATTAATATTAGTGCATTTATTGATCTGCAATACATATGTTCAAACCATTTCATTATGCCTTCTTAACTGTTCCTCAATAGACACCCCTTCCACCTTACTATTAATCCATTCGTTCCTTATGTGGTCCATGCTTGTATTTTTGTACATCCATTTTAGCATCATCATTTCTGCCATGCTAATTTTAGCTGGTATTTTGTGATCACTTGAACTTTTTTGGTTCTCCATTTCTTAAAGACTAGAAAAAAAATATTTGTTTTCATATTTATTTTTTATTTTGAGAAACAATTTTGTATTGTACAGGCGTCATCCTACTCCAACCAAAGATATGCTTGAGCCATTGCTGCGTACAACTGCTTCTGTTGGCCTGAACTTGGATGTCTCGTCATCAAAAGCACTAGCTGATTCACTCGATCGTGCTGTGGTGAGGTTTTGTGACATTGTAGTCTTCTGTTTTTTGGTGCAATTGATGCAACCTTCGCAAGATATACATTGTGCAAGTTGGAGACTTGTGAGCTTTAGGTTCTTGGCTTATTTAGATGTTGACTGCTTTGTCTAGTTATTCAGGTTGTTTTGTAGTACATATTGTAATTTGTATAAGTTGTGTGAGTATCAGTCCATTGGTGTAGTTTGTTGAATGCATTTGAGTTTCTAATTTTTGTTTTATGCTTAAGAATTGGCTCATCGGGTTCCTAATTTTGTTCCAAGAAAAATGTCTAGCTTATTGACTTGCATGAAGCGCATGCCTTTATTTTTAAGAAATCACTTGGGTTTCTTACAGAAAACGCAGTTGTTTTGTTATGTTCATCTGGACTACATGTACATTTTGGCTGCTGCTAAATTTTCTTTTATGATCCTCTTGATTGATTTCTTGCAAAACTAATGCTTGCTAGAGTGATGACCCGTACTTCAATAAGCTGATCCGTATAATGGCAACAAGATGTATGACACAGGTAATTTCATTTGATAGTTAAGTTTCAAAAATACTTCATACGAGCAGTTTGTAATGCTTTTTTCTGAGTTTGATTGTAAGCAGGCAGTGTATTTTTGTAGTGGGGATCTCAGCCCTCCAGAGTTTCATCATTTTGGTCTTGCAGCACCTTTATATACTCATTTCACGTCACCTATTAGAAGATATGCTGGTTAGTTAGAGTTTTAACCTTGTTGAGTTTCACCTGTTGGAAGTCCGGAAGATGAAGTTTGATTTTGGAGCTTTCTTTGCTTGCAGATGTCATTGTCCATAGGCTGCTAGCTGCATCTTTAGGGATATACAAACTTCCAGCAATATTCAGAGACAGACCCCAGCTGACTAGCATTGCTGATAGTAAGCAACTCACTATTTTCCCATTTACCTTTGTTGCTAAAACTATGTAAATGCTTGATAAGTAGATGCAGTTAATATGTATTTCCATTGTTGGAAATCATTTTTGCGATTGAGCAAGTGTACTGCTAGTCCAATTGTCTCTTTGTGCAATCGTATGCTCTTTTGGGAGTTCTGCTTTCACTCACCTTCCTCACCATGTTTTAAGCATCTATTAAATTCACTCTCCAAGTATTTGGGTTGACCAAATGATGCCTTTAGAGCTGTATTTAGTTGGGCTATACTAAATCACGATATCATCCATTAATATGCATATATTGAATTATAAAGCATTTGCTTGTTGCAAATCTTTTCCAGATTTAAATTATCGGCATAGGAATGCTCAGATGGCAAGTCGAGGCTCTGTGGAGCTCCATACTCTCATATACTTCAGAAAACGGTATATGGTCTTATAATTTTTCATTTTCATACGTACACAACAATTGTGCCAATCTGATTTTTTTTTTTTTTTTTTTTTTTTTTTTTTTTTTTTTTTTGTTGTTGTTGTAGGCCCACAGACACAGAGGCCAGAATAGTGAAGATAAGATCCAATGGCTTTATAGTATTTGTGCCCAAGTACGTCTTTTTTCTTTTTCTGACTCTATGAATGATTTACCCTTTCCCCCCACTTTTATGTAAATACCTATCTCAGTCGTGTTCCTTTTCAATTAAGCTTTACTTGGTGTTTACAAGGTTCAAGTTTCCAAAACGCCTTCTTTGTCTTCTTGATACTCTCATGTGGTATAAAGATTACAGCTCGTTTTTTAGCCACCTAATATTTGTTTTCTGATGAGTGCTAGTTTGGGAAAATTGCAAGGTTAGAGTTTTATTTGGTGGGCAGTTGAAATTAGGGTTTAGGATTCATATTTATTTGATTTGGTGGTTATTTGAATGGCTGAAAATAAGGGAATTTATAAGGGTGGTTATGGTTTGAAAAGAGAATACATTTATTTGTGGAATATATACTACTCTGAACTGAAGTTGCAAAGTGCAAAAATGGTGAAACCTAGAGGATTTCCCCTCGTATTAGAGTCTTGCCAAGGAGAAGGTGATCACTCTCCCAATTCCCAAAGTGTATTAGTTGTAGAAATATCTAGTATTATTCTCTCGATGAACTGAAGTGACAGAGTTGAGAACATCAATCTTACAGCTTCAACCCTCATTGGATTTAGATGCCTACATAGGAAGGAAGCATGGTAAAGACCAACAAGCCAAATAAAACATAGACATTTTATTAAACCTCTAACTCTACATGTTTTCAGCAAATCTAGAATTACCAATGACTTCTAGAATCAAAGTGAAATCTATAATATGGGATCAGCATCCAAGATACTTTTCTAAATTCATTAAAAAAAACTTATTTCGATAAATGTAACACTATTGAGACTAAATACTACAATCCCCAATAGGGACCTTATCAAACTTAAAACATAAATATAAATTCCTTAGAACTTCAATCATTCTTTTCCTTAAATTTCTTTTTTGACTGCATTATGCATCTTAACTCTCTAAAAAAAGCATGGAGGGATGTTATACACATTATGCTGGGGTATTAACAATCATTTTCTACAGGTATGGTATAGAAGGGCCTGTTTACTTGACACCTAGGGGAGAGAAAGGAGGTGGGGAATGGTTTGTAGACGAGCAGCAACAAAAAATCAAAAAGATGGATGGTAGTCTTTCTTATGGTATTTTGCAGTCAGTAAAAATTCACTTGGAGATTGTGGAGCCCCAGCCCAACCGGCCGAAACTCCAACTCATGCTTATCTAAATTGTTCATGGCGTTGTCTCTTTATATCTTAGAGGAGTTGCTAACTGTTTTTGAAACTGTTAAACTATTACACTGCTGAGAGTAGGATATAGAATGTTAGGTAACATGAAATATTTACAGGACAATTTTATTTTGTTTTATTCTTGTAATTTATTTAGTGAATATTGTGATTTCTTTTTGTTTAATTTCAAAGTTGATTTTTTCCCACTTATGTTTTCCAACCATGCCTAATTTCATTTCATGTGTCTTTCAAGGTAATCATTGACTTGGGGCTCTCATTAAGATTAATTTTTAATTCTCAGTTAAATAAATGAATCAAGTTTAAACGAGTAAAATTTGGACTCATTTATAGGCTCAAACTAATTTACATGTGAATTTGATTTCGACTTCAAGTTCTATTTATAATATAATATGCATAGAAATATTTAATTTATTATTTTTAAAAAAATCCTTTAGAACATTACCCTTTATTTACCATAAAAATTATTGAAGGGAACACATATTGTCAAGTATTTTGAAATTTTTTATATAAATATTTCAATTTTTTGAATAAATTGTTAATAATTTTCTGCTTATAAAAATTCAATTTGCAGCTTTAATTGTAGAGGTTCCTCTACTCCTGGCAGTCGAGTCTGTTTTACAGCTCGAGGTCCAAAATAGGGAAATTAGAGCTGGAAGCAGTGGCTGTAACAAAACTGTAAACTCTTTTTTTATTTTTTTTAATATAGTAAGCCCCCATCTGCATCAAATCATGTACTTTTTCATTTTCTATTAACTAATGGTTAATATAAAGTATAGCTTTCTCACAATATGTGAAAATTCACTGCTAAAGCAACATTCCAAAAATCTGTTTATGCATAAGGAAATTAGATTTTGGGATTTTGTATAACTTTCTTATCAGATAATTGTTGTTCTTCCTTTTAAACAAAATTGTGAACATTTTAATAAGATAAGTAAATATTTGAATTTTATCTCAAATGGCTTCATTTATAAGCCATGCACAAAGTATTCAATCCAAAAATTCCAAAACTAAAAAATAGAATAATGAAGAAGTAAACAATGACAATTGACTACAAGATCAGGATAATTACATACAAATCTGATTTTCTTGATTTTTGTTTTCTGTTCTTTTTGTAATAGACACAAGAAAATCACAGGAAAATCACATGTATAATAGCTATATGTATGCTTTTTACAAAGCAATCACTAAAAATCAATAAATGCATAAACCAAAAATAAAAAATAAAAAATCCCATTAATGGGTATTTTTAATAGGCTAATGATTCTCCTATACTGATATAATAATAGTTTTAAGCTTTTGCTCAAGACAAAATCCACATGAACACTGTTGACCAGACAGTCAGTGCTAGGGCTGAAACCAAGTATGTCCATAAGAATAGGACTGAACACTCTTCTTGACCCACATTAAACAGCTGGGCCATGGTCCCTGCATTTTTCATTATTTTAAAAGTTTATAAGTTTCAATATTTCAAAATAATTATGTATAACATATATAGTCGATATTCAATAATTCCTTACCAATATTCATGGCAGGCGGTAGGGTATATTGAATCATCAGCACATATTGATAGAGAGGTTCTGAAGGAAGGAATCCAAGTCTTGCAGCTGCTTTAACAAGCCAAAGACCGATTGCAGGAAGTATCATGTATCGAACACAAAGCACAGCAACAATGATTGATGGCTTCATTCTTGATGAGCGTAAGCCTTTTTCATTTTATAAGCAAATAGTAAGATTTCATTTCATTCTATTTATTTTTAGCACTCAACACAAGTAGAGAAGGTCTTGTTACCTTGAATGAGGTTGCCTCCAAGTATAAGGGTGATACAAGGAATTGTTCCCTCCCTACAAAAAGTTTTTCCACATTTTTAGTAAGCTTTGAAAAATTGAATTTAATGGAGGAATATTAATTATATATGTGCTAAAAGATGATAATCCATACCCAAGTAATGCGATGGAGTCTTGGATCACATGCAAGGGAGCACCTTCACCTACTATTAGTTTTCTCAAGAATGTAACTGCTCCAAAAATGAATCCGAAAATCTGATAGAAGTTGGATGAAGCTAAGTTCATTAGTTGATTCTTTTGTATGCATGATTTTCAGATACACCATATAATGGAATGGAATGTAATGTAATCAAATGTATGCAAAATGTAGGAAAGTAACTTACTGCACCAAGCGTGGGGGGCGCCAGGAGCTCTTCCAAAATCTTATGAAGAAATCCTAGCAATCTATTCAAGAATGATGCTCCTTTTCCATGTTCATGGTGTGATTGTAAAGAAACAATCTGAAATAGAAGGTCGAATTTATATTTGTGCAGATAAAAATACGAAACGAGCTCGTAAAACAAACATGGTAAGTATGCAAATTAAGTGCAGAAGACACTTACAGTTTGGTTTTCTGTATCATCAATTGACTTTAATGTTTCAGCATGTTCTTGATTTTCTTTCTTGAGAAGGTTAGTTTCTTGACTAGCTTCTAAATCATTGTTAGGTGCTTTTGAGACCTCCTCAGCAGCTTGAATCGCTTTCAATTTCGCAGCTGAAGACCGTATCAGATGGTAAGTATAAGTCCAGATGTAGAAACCACCAAGCTGCAAAAGTAAAAAAAAAAAAAAAAAAATTATGATCTTTACATTCAGAAAGAATTTCTTATTTCTTTGAGAAATGATTCATTCTGTATTCATTACCGCCATTGAGAAAGATGCATATGAAAGTCCAACAGATCTGCACGTAGCACGATCAAAAGGACTTCCATCCTCGTTACAGATTGCAGGAACAACTATCAGAAGAAGATTTCCCAAGTTTCCTAATTTATTTAAAAAGCATCAAAGTTCAGAGAAATCAGGATTTGAATTTACAAGTATAGTTGCAAGAAAAAGTATTCTATTCTATTAAGTTACCTGATGAACATGTAGCTATGACAAGCCCTTCTAGATGAGGCAGAGGTTTCAGTAATTTAACAACTACCCATCCAAGAATCCCTCCAATCAAGAAGGTGAGTCCAATATTAACAGGCATAAACCACCTGAACCAATGATCAAACCAAGATTAAATTCTTAATTGTTCGTTCCGATTTATATCTTCATATAAAACTTGATTGTTTTCAAAGGGTATATTCAGTGCACGAGACTTTCTGCATTACAGAATGAATATGGATACAAACATTCCCTTGTATTACAAGAAAACTATTTCCATGTTTCTGTATGGTCTCAATTGTCAAAATTCACTATGTGATAGAATTTAGAAACACAAAATTTAGCATACCATGAAATGATGTCTTGGAAAGTCACAGTTTTGGCCAAACTAGCAAACATGAGAGAAGGTGTAAACACCATGAACACAATCTGCATTGCCAAAAAAAAATTTGATTTAATTTTTTAAGCATGTTCAATTGGAGCAAGTTTTGATTATGAATATGATGATACCTTGTTCAAAGATTTTCGAGCATCGGCAGTCAGAAGATTGCAGTAATTAGTAGACATGAAAGCTCCCAATATACTGATTAGTAGGACTTGTAGAATTGGCATGGATGCCACTTCAAAGAGTGTCCAGAAACCCATAATTGTCTTCTTCTTTTTTTAACTCTGTATCAGAAATTGATATGTTCTTTCTTTCCTGCTCTGATTTTCTTTATTTGTTGCGATCTCTTTTTTTTGTTCTGTGCCAATCTTTCACACTTGGAACTCTTACAGTATGTACTAATGTCTTCAATAGAAAAGAAGGAAAATCCTGGGAAAGAGCATTACAAAGAAAGAGACAGACAAAAGAGAAGCCCAGTTAGGACAATTAAATTAAATCCCAAAAGCTGCAGTTAGAGAAGACTAAAAGAAGAATATATTGCAAAATTCTAAAAAATAAAGCTATCCATCCCTGAATATCGGACAAGGTTCCCTGTTTTTAGAGGATTAAAATACGACTGTTTAAGTCTGTTTTTAAAGTCTATTCTCTTGCGTATGAACTAATGGAAAGTGGACTGAAACTTTGACCTTCTATATCGATAGTGTAATATGTGAGATATAAGAGTTAGCGAGCATTTTTAAAATTACCATAATTTTAAAATTTTCATAATTTTAAAATATGTACATATCTCTTCTATGTTCGTGTGTGTGTTTATACATTTCGAAAAAAAAATTTTGTTTAGTATTGAAATTAAAATTGTTTTTTCGAAATATGTTATTGTAAAGGGAAAAAAAAAGTTTGGAAAGTTACATATTTAGCAGAACATACGAAATTTATTTTACAAATAAATTTTAATGGTATCTAATTAATATTTTTAATATTGTGTTTTTGTTAATAACAATTTATTTTTCTTTTTGCGATATTACGTCCCTATTATAAAAAGAAATTATTTTCATAATACTAAGTGGTGTTTGGTAAAATTAAAAATTAAGTGTCAAAAATTTAAGTGTTGAATAATATAAGTGATATAATTTTTAAAATATAAATTATTTAAAAATTTAATCGCTTATTGTATTTAGTATAAATTTTAAATTAAAAATTTTAACATAACATTTTAAATAATTTTTTACTTAATTGAGACTTTTAAAACATTTATTATTAAATAATTTAAAATAATTAAATACTAAAAATTTTAATTTTAAATACTGAATAACATTATTAAACACTACCTAAGATGTGAATTTTCAATATCATATAAGAATAATTGCATTGTTGTGCAAAATTTTATAACATGGAGATGTAAAATTTAATAAAACTATAATAAATTAGGGGGTGGGGAGGAAAGAACCATGAAGGTAACCACAACTTGTCAGCATTGGAGAGTTAGAAAGTGTCAAAGGTGACGTGGGGTCCTTATAACTACTTGTGTTGTGTCCACTATTATCTCAATTCTCAGTGATGTTTCTGTTTTTAAAATTTACTCTAATTTCAGATTTAATACTAAATTACTAAATTAAAAAATGTCATTTGAATCATGTTTATAAAGTGGGATTGTGGGCCTTTCATGCCCACTCCAATAATTTAAAACCTTTTGCTAAAACTCTCTATGCTTTTATGTCAAAAAAAAAAAAAAAAAAAAAAAAAAATTAACTCTGAAATTAGAGTTAAATTTTTTTTTAACTCTAATATATATATATATATATATATATATATATATATATATATATATATATATAATAACCTCAATTAATAATATAACTTATGAATTATTTATTTTTCTAAATATTGAAAAGGAATATAAGCTATATTTGAATTTATGGGAAAGTACAATAAATTATTCTATGTTTATTTTAAATGGAATCTAAAATTTTTTTACGGCACTTTAATATTTTATATTTGTCATTATTAAACACTTCACTATCAAAAAACCACATAGTAATTTATTATATTTTTTCTAAAAAAAAATTATCATGAAAAAATTATCACGTCAGTACAAAGAAACGATATTATTGAATTGACAGTAGTATTTAATGGTGACAAACACAAAATATTAATGTATTACGAAAAAAATCACTTCTATTTAAAAAATAAACATCAAATACTGTATTTTTTTCTTAGATTTACATCATTAATATTCAAAAATTAATGAGATTTTCATATTATTATTTTTTTAATAGTAATATAATATCATAAATCAGATTTCACGCGTAATATTAGATTCCCAATTCCCTTTTCATGTTCCGACAAAAACAAAACATCAAAGGTAAGGTGGCCCGAGAATCATATTATCGTTTCTTAATTATTATTTATATTGAACATAAATTCTTGGAAAATAAATTAGAATGGCCAAGGCTTGAACCATGACACATGGCCAGCTTAAGAATGATGAATTTGGCCATACAGAAGTTCATATGGCTACAAAGTCCCCACTATCTAGGATCTCATTACTATGATTTTATATGTGAAAAGCTGAATCCCACCTACTCATTGTCTAGACAGATTTTGGAATTTTTTTTTTTTTCATTTTTAAAAAATGTTATTTGATTTAAATATTTACAATAATATGTATTTTATTTTTACAATAAATATTTACAATAATATTACTTTATTTTTATATTCTCTTTTTAGAAATATATTATTTTTATATATGATTAATATGTATCCATATAATTAATATTAATATTAATATGAAAAAATATATAGATGAAATTTATCATATGTATCAATTTAAAAATAATAATAAAATGATGATATATGTATTAGTTTATATTAATTAATTTTAAATAGAAAATAGAATCTACAAAATATTTAAATCAATGGTCACCATCACATTAAATATAGAATAAGAAAATGAAAAGAAGAGTATATAAAGTTATATTATTTATTTCTTTTTTATTAAGTATATTCCCAATTGAAAGTATATTTAATTAATTCATCAATAGTTTTTAGCCTAGTACATTATTTATTTTACCAGTAATTTTAGTAAAATTGTAAATCCAACCAATAGAGATCATATTTAAATTTTAGAAATGCCAATAAAAAAAAGAAATAAAGATCAAATTTCAAAAGAGACAAAAAAAATTAAAATAAAAAGAAAAGGAAAAGGAAAAGTCTAGAATTTAGATTAGAACATTGAAATATATAAACACTTAATCCTTTTGCTATGTTATTGGTTTTAGTTTTAGTTTTAATTTATCCATTATAAAAGAAAAAATTATTATTAAAAATTATTTATTTTTATCATTTAGTATTTTAAAAATTGAAACAGACACAAAAATATATTATTATAGTAACTTAGTAAGAGAAAATCACAAAAAAAAGTGTTTAACTAGTTTTATATAAATTTTTAACATAAAATTTTAAAATAAAAATAAAAATAATACCAAATAACTCTTAGATTTATAATTTATAATTTCCAATGAGGAAAAAAAAAAGAAAAAGAAAGAGATTTGTATTTGATTTTGTATATAGTGTATAATAATAAAATAAAAAGGGTTCATAATTAGGAAAAAGCCAAAACCATTGCTACTATGTTCCAGAAATGAATATAATAAAACAAATTCGTTTTTGCAAAAGATAAAAATGAATAAATATATAAAACAAAAATAATAAAGTTTGAAATAAAACTGGATTTGTATTGTGAAGTAGACTAGTTCTAATAAATCACCAACATGAATATAATATTAATAATTCATGAGATAATGAAATAAGAATATTCTACAAATATATTTGTTATTATCTGTTTTTTACATATTATTTATTTAGATTCAAAAATATATATATATATTATTTATTTATTTTATTATTTAATCTATACAGTACAGACATCAATTACAATGCTGAATATGATATCTCTTAGACGAAAAAAAAATCTGCTATTTAATCTATTTAGTTTCAATATTATTTAAATTTTCAAATATTGGAAAGCAAATCTCTGAATCTTTATTATTAAGGACAAGAAACTAACAAAATAGTTAAATTGGTGACATAATAAAAAAGCAAATAGAAAAATTTGAAAACTTTATTTAAAGGCAATAATAAATTTCTGCAATTATTAACAAATAAATGGAAATTAAAAGTATCAAGAAAATTCTTGTTTTTTAATTAATATACATAAACATTAATTAAAAGAAAGAAAGAAAAACAAGAGATATTGGATATATGACAAACCTGAAAAGACGGTATAGGGTGGTGGTGGTGGTGGTGGTGGTGGCGGCGGCGGTGGTGGGGTGAGAAAAGCTAGTCAAAGAGAAGGAGAGATTATGGAGAATTGGAGGAGATGATATTATTGTAGCCATTAGAGTTGCCTTTCTTTAAGCTTTATATAGATTTATGTATACACAGTAACTCATATATATTATATATACAAGAAACAAGGAAGGACGGTGTTTGGTTGCTTAGATCATATATATGTCATCATCAATCTGTCTTAGCCACCATCCATATTAATTATGTAATTCTCTATTTATAGAAGCATAACAAATTTTCATTTATTTATTTATTTATTTTTTGCTTTACATTAATTATTATTATTTTCAAATTTAGGAATTATGTGTGTATGCGAAAAATTGTTTACAGTTATTTGATTTTAATAACTCCATATATATATTATTTAAATTAAATTTTATTTCTAGCTTTAATAATTAGATTAATTGGTAAGAGAGTTTATTTCTTTCCTTCTCCAAATTAATACCTATTAGATATATAATTTTTAAATACATAAATCGAACGTGGAGCATCTAAAAAGTAATTTCTGAATACATAAATCGAATCAGTAGAAAATTTACTTGTGGGAGAAAATTCTTAATAAAATATATATTTAATATGATATGGACCTCACTTTAACTATTAACTGAATCCACTAATTTACATATCAATAAAAAAAATTTTAAAAATAAGTATTTGCACACAAATAAAGAGAAAATTTTTTTTACTTCTTGTTAGACTTTATATTATATGGATCTACTTTATAAATTTCTTGGAACTGTCATTAGATCAAGCGTAGGATGTGCGCTTTTAAATTCGTCCAAAGAAAAAATGTAATCTCCAATAATGTAAAAAATTAACCCGAAAATATCCTAACTGACTGGGAAAAAAAAAATTATCGCCTAGAGATTTTGAGTTGGACTGTCTCAATTTTTATGAAATTTTAGTAAAATTATTAATTGAATGAGTTTGTAAATAATAAAAATAATTAAGAAGGAGAAGATGGTAACATTATTGATCAAGAATGAAAGGATGCCAACTCATTGTTTGGGTGAAGACAATTAAACAGCTAGACATGTAGGTAGCGTCTTTTATACTGCTCTTCTTTTTTTTTTTTTTTTTTTTTTTTTTTTTGAAGGATTTATACTGCTGTTCTTATTCAGCATGGGTTATCAACTTAATTACTTGTTTACTCGGTTTTTTTTTTTTTTTTTTTTTTTTTTAAGTATGGGAAAAGAAATCAAATTTGAGTATATTATCCGCGTCATATATGTATTTATCATTATATTATGCTTTGATGTATAAATTTTATATAATTTACAACTGTCTAACAAACAAAAAAAAAATTAATATATATAAATTTCAAATCTTACTGATGCATCATTCATCTTTTCCAATACTCAAAAGAAAAAAAAAACACACACACACAAAAAAAATTATTTACATATTAGCATTTGACAACAACTTATATTGTTATCGTACATGTTAATTTTTAGCAATAACTTTTTGTTATAGATAATTATTATATGTGGATATTACTTAAACATCATTGAGTATATATTTTAGAGAGATTATAGCATAGGGTTATTTTAGTAATGTTGTATACATTAAACCCTAACTATTCATCTATATAAGAGAAGTTAGAGTTAATCTAATAATAAAAGTTTCGAGCCCTTTTTCTCTCTACATATTTTCTCTCTACATATTTTCTCTCTCTCTTTACTTTATTGTTTTATATATCTTCTTATTGTCTTTGATATACTGAGTTAATAAGCCGATTTACAATACGTTATCAGTACGATCTCGTTCTACCGTTTTTTATTTGAGCTAGCACTAAAATCAAGGTAAGTCAATTAATTTATTGAAATCTCTCTTTAATTTAGTGTTAGTATGATTTCAAGAAAAAAAAAAATCTAGGATGCTATGCTATTCTTTCTTTCTATTTTTTTTTTTTTATTAAATTCTTTTAAACTTCTAGTCTTATCATTTTGAATACGATCTTGATACCAAAGACCAAAAAAAAAAAATTTAATTAAAATTCTTTCTTATTTTTTTAAGATAAGCTTATAGAATTGTATTATTTTCTTTAATTGCATCAATACAAGATCCAAAACCATTAATGCTTGAATTTCCAGAACTTGGAAGAAGGAATAACAGGGTAAATCTTTCAGAAAACACGTGCACTCAAACTTATTGAATAATTTTCTAACAAGCAAAAGGAATACAATAGTTGATGAGAAAAAAAAAAATGCTTCAAGGGATAGCTACTGAAAATATATATATATATATATATATATATTTATTGCTCATCACTAACTCAACTAATTAAGTGCACCCAATTCATTTTCTTTACCCAATTTTTTTTTATTTTTGCACGTTAACATGGTGTTTGATTTTATTTTGCTATGTTTGATTTAATAATTTTCGATTTTTTTTTTAGAGATTATTATTTGATGTTATTTATTTAATATAGTTCCTAAAAAACTTATATTCTAAAATTCTTATAGAATTAAAATAAATTAATACAGTTCCTGAAGAACTTGTATTCTAAATTCTAGTTCCTGAAGAACTAATATCATCTGTAGTTTATGAAGAATTTGTATTCCTATAGAATTAAATAAATTGATACAATTCCTGAATAATTAGTATTATCTATAGTTCTTGAAAAACTAATTAAATAAACAAATAAAATATAAATTCATGAAGAATTGGTACCCTAAGTTCCTGAAGAACTAAATATCCTAAATTTATGGTATACTAGTATTCTAATTTGTTAAAGAACGGATACCCTACGTTCCTGAAAAACTAAATAAATTATCTATAAGTCTTTGGAAGACTGATTTAATTATGATACTATTCTTTTTAGAATAAAATTCAATCATGTTTAGAATCACTTCACAGCTGAAATTATGTGGTGCTAAAGTTATAAAACATAATATGTTATAAAAAACATATATTATTTTTATGCCTCTAATATGCTCCTGCAGCAGCAGTATAGAGAGCAAAATTTATAAATATTATGAACTTATTGATTGTCTTCTAATGGCTAAAAAGAACAATAAATTGCTAATGAGAAATCATTAAGTAAGGCTCACTAGTACAACAACAATCCCTGAAATGAATGTTGTAGATAACTAAAAGTTAAAACTCAAGAGTAAGATACTTTTGGTAGATCATGAGAACTCTGAAAGAGAAACAATCCACATAAAAGAC
>CATKHJ010369619.1:0-10162 GCA_949750685.1 Vernicia montana | reverse complement strand
CCTCATATATGCCGAACCTTAAGGAGAAATTTTCTCAAATTGCTTTTCATGCCTTACATGCTTATCTCACTTGTTAATCTTCTAATTCCAAACTTTAATTTACATAATCCATTAAAAGACATATGAAATAAGTCCCACTTGATATTCCTTAATTTAATCAAACCATAGAAATAAAAAGAAAATAAAATAACTTCAACTAAACACTAAATCCATAACAATAACCATAAAAGAAATCATAAAGCACTAACTCTTTTACCTTAGGCAATTAAATTGCTAACTTTGGAACTATGAATAAGATGATAGTTTTTTGGTGTTTGGGAGAGTTTTATTTTCTTTCTTTTGGCTTTGGATGGGGCGGCACATAATGAGAAGAAGAAGTAAAAATTTTGCTTATATATCATTAACATGAATGGTGGAGATTTTAGACCTATTTGATCAAATGGCTATGATGGAATCAAATTAAATGGTCATGATTTAATTAAGACCAATGGCCTTGATGTCCCTTAGGTGTTATGGTGACTATGCACACCATAATGGTGAATAAAACAAAGAAATGTATTTAGTCTTGATGTAGGAAAGAAGAAGAGTTCAAATAGCTTAAGTAAGTTCACTTTTAGTCAACTTTGGAGTCCTTATAGCCAAAATCAACTTTTCCACCATCTTTCTTCTAATTTATAATTTTTTAAACTTAAATAAAAATAAAATCCCACTAATATGACCATCCATGGGCCGGCCATACCTTGACTTTGGGCTTTGGAGTCCAAAAGCCCAATTACAAGCCCAACCGAGCAACTTCCGTGTTGTAAAATTTTTCGTAACTTCTTTCGTTCTTTTTTCACTAGAATAATATTTCTCAATTTTCCATATCATAATATTCCCTTTATCAATTGATACATTATCCCTTTCAATTTAATTAAACACATAAAAATACATACAAACAATAAAATACCCAAACCGAGCATTATACATACATTACATACAAAGGTATCGTTTCACTCCCATTATAAATTCTATGCACTATCTATAGAATACATATATTCTATATCATTTCATAGCTCAAATGGGCTATGAAAATCTCGGGTATTAAAGCTTGATTCGAGGATGAATCATCTCAAGAGAAGGGGAATGATGTGATCCCATTCAAGCCAAAGAAGAATCTATCATCAAATTGGGCTTACAAGAAGATCAAAAAAGCTTGGTGACATGATTCAAGCCGAAGCCCAACCTAAGGACTTTGTCATTAAAGGGACTTGAAGACTAGAGCTTAAAATACAAGGTTTGTGGAATAATCTATCCATAATTGAAGATTGCAAAGAAGAGTTAAATATCAAGCTTGGACTTCAAGATAATAATCAAAGCTTGATAACATTGACACAAGTGCAAGAAAACTTAAAGATTGCTGAAATTCTCTAGTGTAACACCCTTCCCAAGTGTAGCCGGTACAACAAAGGCTTCCTATCTTTCTGGTGTGGCCTCCCTATTGTATTGGATGCGACGAGTAGTTTTGCATCTCTCTAGTGCGACCTCCCCAGCTATAGCGGGCACGACGGGTAGTTTTGCATCTCTCTAGTACGGCCTCCCCAGCTGTAGCCACCTCTATACTAGGCTAAATTATGTTACTTAAATTGTCTTCTTAGTTTAATTTAATTAATGTATGTTTGAATTGGGCTTTGAATTTGTTAAATTAATAAGGGCCCAATTTGAATCCTTGTATTAGAATTTTAATTAGTTGTTTGGGTTTTTAGCTTGTTAAAATCAAGCCCAAACCGAAATTCCTTAGTTAATTATTTACAAAATTTTAGTTGTTTAGGAAATCTAATTTCCTTATACAACAAGTAGATTTTAGGGTTTTAACCTAGCTAAGTCACTATAAATACTTAGATAACAATCAATAAAATAATAAGACAATTTCCATTCAAAAATTAAAGCTTAATGCTTGTGAGAGTTTTCTCAAATTCGGTTCTTACTTAGAATCAAAATCGAACATACAAAGTTAATTACTCTGCTTTCGTTCACAACATATCAAGGTTTTTTGACACAGGTTCGACATTGGATTGAGGTTTTCCTTGTTTCAAACTTGATTTGGCTTTCCAAGGGGTCACATCTAAGCGTAAAGATATTGTGTCTCAAGGTAGGACGCTTGTGGTTTGTATTATTTAGGCCTTTACAACTTTTTGATTTGTTCCATGTCAAGCATGATGAATTGTTGAATAAAAATGGTGGAAACCTAATGCATGTTTTAGGATTAATTAGACTAGGAAGCACATAGCATGTTTAGCAACCCACCAAAAGGCAAAGGGCATGACAAATAGATAACGTTTAAAAGCTTCATAACTGGACTAGATATGTTTAAAGGAATGTTGAAGCGTTAAATAACGCCAAATTATGAAATGGGGTGAATTGCTAAAGTGATATAAATGTCATGTAAATAAAAGCTCAAAAAGCCTAATGAAAGCTTGTATTAACTATACCAAACAGTGGAAGCCAGTCTCACAGCTAGGCAGCCTGGATGCCTAACACCTTTCTAGGACTGTACCTAACTTCTTTACCCAAAATCTCTTATTTGGGTGGTTAGTTAATAAGTTAGGGATTCTAGTTACTCTTTTCCTAGTTTTTTAAAAACTAGGTGGCGACTCCTTTCTTTGTCTTAGGCCTCGGTCCTTGGCGTCTATCCCCCAATGTTCTATTGGAAAGCTGTACAAAGTCTTATCCACCCAGGGCCAAAAACCTGGTTGCGACGCCAACCTAGCATGCATTTTCTAATCCAAATTATTCAGATTAATTAATTACCTAAATTCATGCCAAAACTCTAAATCAAATGTTCAATTCAACTAATTAGTCAATTAATTAAAAATAATAAATTAATAACCTAAAGCTGTGAACCCTCAATTTTGCACCCTCATGATGCTGCCGCAGCTTGACACATGCTGAATTTCATACGTTACGCAGAACCATTACGGCGGTCCCGCTAGCCAGTTAGCGGGCAGGGGTCAAGGGGGCAGGGCCCCTTGTAGGTAAACGATTTATTTTCTTCCAATATGGACAGATATCACTTTTCCGACCCTGACCGGACTATCTGTACCGGACATCATTTTTCCAAAACTGACCGGATATCTCCAAAAACTAACTGTCAATCTGTTCGATAATTAATTTCGAGTCTATCGCCACTGACCGATAATTTTTCAGACTTCAAAATACTTCAAAAACTGACCCGGATGTCCCGAAAACTCAAAACTCTTCAGCCAGCGTGCCACGTCAACCTGCCGCCAGGCTCTCCGGCGGCACCGTCGAAGTACCAAAAAAGCCGCCGGACCCCCGGCGCCTCCATTTTTGCGCCACCGTAGAGTTAGTGCCGCCGATGCCTCGTTTCCTGTGCCCCGTACCTGCACTTCAAAATTACCATTTTACCCTCTCAGCCTGATTTTTTAGCTCAAAAGGCCCTACCCTTTTGTTCTTTTCACTCTTTCACTACCTAAAATACCCCCACCTCTTTTTGCCTATAAATACCCTATCCATTCTCATTTCAAGACACCTTGGGCATTTTTTATTACTATCCACTTGCTCCCTTCTCTCTTTCTCTAATTAATTTTTTCACTCATTTTGAGTAATCTCAATTAGTTAATTAATTAAAAATCAATTTTAATTAATTAATTAATTTTGCAATTAGCCTCCACTCATTTTGAGTAATTTCAATTAGTTAATTAATTAAAAATTAATTTTTCAATTAGTCTTCAACTCAATTTGATTAATTAATCACTTTAATTAATTAATCCTTTTAATTAATTAAAAATTGGGTAATTAAGCCACCAAATCATCAAATTAATTTCCTCCGAGATTAATTTAAACTCATCATCCAAAAACTATAAAATAGAATTTCGGTCCAAAAAATCACTTCGCCAACTCGAAATCCCCCAAAGAGAAGGTACATCATCTTCTCTATCCAACTCCAAAATCACCCCAAATCAAATCAAATCAATCTGACCAATCCCTAAACCCCTCCACCTCACAGTGGAACAAACTACGTGGATTTTGATCCCCATTCAGTGGGGTACATAGGCACGCTTGGAATCTGAATCCAAATCTCAACCAATCCCTTTCCCCTTTTATTTTTTAAATGTCAATCCATTATAAATGTAAATTTTAATTAATGTTATTAGTTATTATTTTGGAGTAAAGGAGTGATTTTGTGATTTCCCTAATACCCATAAGGGTTAGAGGAAATACTCTCCTTTACTTGTGGATGTTTAAATATCTGCTTTTTATTTTTCCATCTGTCTCATAATTATGCGATGCTCATGCATTATAAATTGTCATTAAATACTTGTCATTCATGAAATCAATTTTCAAGTCAAATTAAATTAAAGAGCCAAATTGAGATTATTTTAAAACCAAAAACCTAGTCCCCGAACTCAACCTAGTTCGAAGACTAGTGATTTTATCCTTGGGTAAATTAATCAAAGATTAATAAATTGGAGTCAAATTGAGTTTTTCCTTAATTTTTCCATTTAGATAAATTAGGGTGGCGACTCTCGAACCTTTTCAAAAATCAAATCAATTTTTCGAGGCGATAGCCGCTTCCAATCGTGAGCATCGAAACCCTTACCTTAACCTCCCTTAAAAACCGCTCCACCTTTCCTTAAGGCAATCATTTTTTCCAAGCGAGGGGAGGGGCATTCGGGCGAGGCCTCACACAACCTAAGCCTCGCTTACTCATAAAACAGTAACATAAGACTCATCAGGTCTTATGGCTAGGACCACCCTTCCTAGTTAAGGTTCGGATATGCTAGCCCTATTCGCAGGCTTACCATGTGCACAAGGTCTAATGTATACCCTACATCAGATGGGGATTTCTTCTTTACAGGATTTATAAGATTCACATTATGCAATATGATTCAAGATATACACAATTGGTAATGCCAATGAGATACTTAGTAAACAAGAACATTTAGTCTTGGAATGGGCCGAAGGCCTTATCAATTACAATTATCAGTGGAATGTTTTCAGTTCAAGAAACAAATGGCTTTCAATAAATTGAGCATATAAGGGGGTTTCAATTCTTTAGTTGTCTCGGTGAAACGATCACATGAAATACTATATTATTAGATACTCACCTTTAAATCCTTAGCTCCTATTCACAGTTCAGCAAATAAAGAAAGAATGTTCTTTGCACTCTAGAGAGTTCTCCTTATCCTTTCCTTTATCTTTAGATTCTACAATCTATATGTCAACTCATGTTATATTAGAAGTGATTATCACTAACTAACATCTATCATCTCTTAATCCTAATTAATCTCTAGATAACTACTATTACAATCATATCTTTATCAATTCAATCAATTACAGTACAATTCAATCAAGTAACATTGATTCAATCTTTATGTTAATAATATGGCCATTTAGGCCGAACAATATTAGGGTGAATTCCCCTTCCATGATTATCATTTATTTTCAATCAAACTTTCCATTCACATAATACACATTGTAACAATTCAAATAAGCCTTTAAGATTAGTTATCATGTTCATTATTTAGGAAACTTCCTTATATTGGCCAACACTTGATTAATAGGGAAATTGATTCCACTAAATTACCAATTCAATTTTTGTAATTCTAATATATAACTAACATACATTTAAATCAATTTCAATGAATTCAATCACATAGGAAACCCTAATCAAGATCAAAGGTCTAAATTTGGGGATTAAATCTTACCTGTTTTAATTTCTCAAATTGATCATTAATTCATCCAATTCACATCCAAATGAGTCTATTTCTTTAGTTAGTTAGAATTTAACAATTTTGGCTCTAATTTTCTTGGTTAGGCCAAATCCCTAATTGGGGAAAAGTACCTTTTTTTTTTTTACTCAAATGTTCAATTGGTTCTATATACATTCAATTGAACCTTAATTAAACACATTTCAATTACCAATTGCATCAAAACCAATTCCATATCCTAAACTCCTTATAGGCCGAACCCTAGGTAAAGGGTTTTCTCAATTTCTTATAACAATTCTCTAAATTGAGGTTACATTCTTTCAATTGAAGTTAATTTAAGCACTTTTCCCTTACCAATTGAATATAATTTACTCTAAATGGAAAAACCCCAATTTACCTAATCATGAGAAATAGGGAAATTCATAATCTCTTAATCAATCTTCAAATTGACTTTAGGATTATTCAATTAACATATCAAGAAGTAGAATTTATCATTCAATTCATGAATTCCATCAAAATCCAAAAAAAACTTCTCTAGGCCGAACCATTTAGGTGTTTTCTCTACAATTTCACTTTGTTAGTTTTTCTACAATTTCACTTAATCAACCATGTTTTCTCCACCCCCACTTCACAATAATCATTCAAACAAGCAAACAAAACTTTCCCACTTACTTCACCCTTATAGCCGAATCCAATAAGAAAAGAAGAAGAAAGGAAACTCAAGATAATTAACCATATCAACTCATGTTTAAACTATAAATGAAATTTAAGGCTAAGTTTTAGTAATTTACCTTGGAAGTCTTGAATTGTTGGGGGAAATTTGATGGTGGCTGAATGGTTTGATGGAGAAAGGGAAGGTTGTCTTCTAATTTTGGGTAGGTAAAAAATGTGAGAGAAAGATGACTTAATATTTGTTTTTATATTATTCCATTTAAGATGGATGGTGGAGATTGAGAAATTTTAATCCAATAACTATCATTTTTAGTTTAAATTTGAATTTACAATATTTATTAATAAGTAGATAAAGATGAGAAATTTTGATGTAATAAAATTTTAATGCTTATGTAATATTTTTTACTAAATAAGATATGGGGTCCACCAAATTCTCATCTTCCTTCCCATCTTCCTATAATTTAGAAGAAAATCAAAATTTTCCCATCAATTAAAATATATGGTTGGCCAATATATATGGGCTTTAGCCCAACATCACATCTACCCATTCTCATCAATTTCACTTCACATATCATATGGTATAATTATTTGCAATTTTTTTTTTCTTTTCATTCAAGTCTATTATTTAAGAAAATCTAAAAATTTAAATCTTCCTATCATGCTAATAGCATTCATAACCTTATAGTTTCTATGATCACACGTAGTCACATTTCAATTCAATGACGTATATGTTAAAATCATCAAACTAGAAAATTTTCTATTAATCTAGCAAGTACCTTAATTTCAATTATTCTAACAAGTACCTTAATTTCAATTAGGTTTACTTAGGGTATTACACCTACGTATCTCCATTTTTTATTATTCTTTATTCATTTTTTCTTAGGACAATTAGGTCCACATTGTTCTTGATTACATGGCATTAAAAACAAATAGTTGTTGCTACGTTTACATGAAGTAACGCTTCAATTGATCTAAATTATAAGGACTGGAAAACTCGATTCTATCTAAATTCATTAAAATAGCACCTCCTTCTGACAAAATCCATTTGACCACATAAGGGCTACCCCAATTTGACATAAACTTTCCTCGAGGATCATGAATTGGAGCACGAATTTCCTTTAAAACTAAATTACCTTCTTGCAAACCTCTATCCCTAACTTTCTTATTGAAATGCCTAGATAACCTTTGTTGGTATCCTTGAATATGATACAAAGCATCCATCCTTCTTTCATCGATAGCATTCAACTGGTCATGATACCGCTTTATCCACTCTACTTCCTCTAACTGACTTTCACGCATGACTTTGGCTGATTGAATCTCTATCTCAATTGGTAGAACAACTTCCATTCGGTACACTAATGAATAAGGAGTTGCCCCCATTGGAGTACGAATGGAAGTTCGGTATCCCCATAAAGCAAATTTTCATTGTTCATGTCAATTTTTATGATTATCAATCATTTTTTACAGAAGAGACTTGATCGTTTTATTGGCCGCTTCAACTGCTCCATTAGTATGTGGTCGATAAGGAGAAGATCAATGACGCTGTATATTTTCTTTCTTAAAAAATGGGATCCATTATCTGTAATGATCTTAAAAGGGACAGCAAACCGATAAAGGATGTTAGTTTGGATGAAATAGGTCACCTTTTTAGAATTCAATACCTGATAAGGAGCTGCTTCTATCTATTTTGTGAAGTAATCTACTGCCACCAAAATGTACTCATGCCCACTATATGACTTGGGATTAATCCTTCCAATGACATATGTGCCCCAAGTTGCAAAAGGCCATTAAGTTGCCATTGGATGTAAAGGAACTGGAGGTTGTCTCTGAAGTTTGGCATAGATTTGACATTTATGACATTTCTGCACAAATTAACACAATCTTCATTCATGGTTAGCCAAAAGTAACCCAAATTTGCAATCTTTTGACCCAATGCAACACCGTTCATATGCGAGCCTTCTTCACCACTATGGACCCATTCTATGATCTGTTGAGCCTCTTCTTCAGTTACACACCTCAATTGTATATTATCCGATGCTCTTTTGTATAACACATCACCGTTTGGGATGAAATTACTGACCAATTACCTCAAAGTCCTTCGATCTGACTTGATTGCGCCTTTTGGATATTCCTCATACTTGATGAAATTGAAAATATCCAAAAACCAAGGCTTCGCATAAGCCAACTGAACACACATGTAAGAAGTATCAAAAGCAGGTTTCCTTTTAACCTCAATAACCATAGGTCCGACTATGGTACCATTTTTCATGTCTAGCATGGATCCAAGAGTTTCCAAAGCATCAGCAAATTGATTTTCGGCTCGAGGCAAATAATGAAATGAAAGCTCATGAAAGCATTGAGCTAAATCATCCAAGCATTGATGGTAAGGAACCAAATGCTCTTCCCTTATCTTCCATTTACCAAGAGCTTGAGACACAATCAAATTTGAGTCTCTAAATACTTATAAATGGTCTATTCTCATATTTATGGCCACTTCTAATCTTGTTAAACACGCTTCATACTCTGTCTTATTATTTGTTACTTCGAACACCAACTTGACTACCAAAGGCAAGTGTTCTCCCTCTGGCATGACAAGGATTATTCTAGCACCAAAACCCTTGCTATTAGATGCACCGGAAAAAATAGCTTCCAAACCTTATGTTCTATTTGCAAGATGTCTTCATTAGAGAATTCAGGCTCAAACAATTCACCATCCAAAGGAGCTACAACCAACTGATCGGCTATCACACTTCCCTTTATAGCTTTTTTGGTAACATACTTCAAGTCAAATCCCGCAAGGACTGTCATCCAATGTGCCATCTTATTGTCAAGAACTGGCCTTTCCATAAGGAATTTTAAGAGGCTCTTGTCAGCAAGAACATGAGTAGTATAGGAACTTAAGTAATGCTGAAGCTTATGGCACAACCAAACTAAAGCAAGGCATAATTGCTCAATTTGGTTATACTTAAGTTCATAGGTGAGCATTCACTTGCTCAAGTAATTGTGAACCCATAATTTTGCACCCCCAAGATGCTGCCGCACCTTGACACCTGCTAAATTTCGTGCGCTACGCAGAGCCAAGCGGTCCCGCTAGCCGGTTAGCGGGCAGGGGTCAAGGGGGCAGCGACCCCGAAAGGTAAACGATTTATTTCTCTCCAACACAGACTGATATCACTTTTCTGACACCGACCAGACTTTCTGTACCAGATGGCCTTTTCCAGAAAATGACCCAATTTTCTTCTAAACTGACTGCCAAAATATCCGATAATTAATTTCGGATCCAACGACACTGACTAGTAATTTTTCAGACCTCATAATACTCCAGAAACTGACCCAGAACCTTCGAAAATTGACCCAAAAAGCCCCGAAAGTCGAGCCGGAGCCCAGAGCCACGCAGAGCCACGCGGCTTCCGCGTGGCCTCTGCGCGGAGCCGCATGGACCCCATGCGGCTCCGCAGCCCTTCTTCGCGGCTCCGTCACTTTTTGCGCATTTTCAAAAATGCCCCTCTTTTTTTCTACTTTTTTGTACCCTTTTGGTCTTTTTTCCACTCCCATTTTCCCTATAAATAGCCTACTTCCCTTCACTTCAATTGACACCAAAAGCATTTTGTTGAATCTTCCAAGTGCTTTCTCTCTCTCTCTCTCTCTCTCCCCAATTAGTTTTTTACTCCCTCCAATTAATTAGTTAGTTAATTAAAAATTAATTTTAATTAACTAATTAATCTTTTTTTTTTAAATCCCCCACTCTCAATTAGTTAATTAATTAAAAATTAATT
>CATKHJ010369304.1:0-10734 GCA_949750685.1 Vernicia montana | reverse complement strand
GTAATCAATTGATGAAATCTAAATCCTAGATCTTTATCATATATTGAATTTGTCTTTTAAATTTTCTTACATCTATTTTAATTTTCTTTTTCTTCACAATTGAATTAATTTTCTAAATAATAGAGTAATCATATTTTTTGGTAATTGTCAACACATTCCCTGTGAGATCGACACTCTATTCACACACTATTACTTGCCCACGATCTGTACACTTACAGATTTATCACAACAGTACTGAATCTGCCGATAAAGAATTAGTTGTGAAAAAGTTATTAATATTTCCGAAGGCATCGAGAACAAGTGAAATTGAAATTATGTGAAATTGGAGTTTGTTGCAGTGTTGAGATTTTTTACTTAGGAGTGAAATCTTAATTATGTTTTGTTGATTTAATCAGTTCTAGAAAAGTGTAATCTGGCTTATGCAAGGAAGCAAATCTGGTTAAACATAGTTGGTCATCAGCCAAATCTACAGGGTCTGCTGTTGTATATTGTTACACTTGCTTCAGTGTTTGACTTCATTTAATACTTCCTTTAATGGTGAGTTATTTATTTTGTCTTTACTTTCAAGGATTTTAAATCTATTTCATGAAGGATGCAAAGGTCTTATGAAAAATTAGAATTACATCTTATGCTGCTAGTTCTAAGGAAGCCAAAGTTTCAGAAGAAGCTGATACTGTTTCCAAAAGGATCTCAGCTGGTCTATTTATTGCGGTCATGTTTTCTTTGTGTCCTCGGTTTGTTTTACAGAGTTTTATAATGTTTGCAATGCCGCGAAAAATTAGTTAATGAAAAATATTTTTCTATCAGTGAAAAATTAACTCCAATTTGAAAATTTTGAATTTTATTTTGTTAATTTTTATGTTTAGAAGTAGACGGTTTATAAAATTCAATTCTTTTAGTATAAAGAAAAAATAATTTAAAATTAAATAGAAATCATATTCTTTTGTAAAAATTTAATTTAATTAAAATTTATTTTATTGTCAAATTACATAAATATATATCATAACCTACTAAAATTTCAATATTATTAGTTAATGTTAAATAAATATAAGTAATCAAGAAAATAAAACAAATTGAATTTATTAATTATGTAAATAGTATTTGGAACAATTCTTGCATAAGAACTCAATTCAATACTATTGATTTGAATTGAATTTTTTCAAATGAATTTTTCTAAACGGAACTTAAGTCATTGTTAAAAAAAAAATAATTCTTCTTTTAAAAAAGGGAACTTATTTTCTAAATTTTAACAAATTCATTATATTAAAAGAAAAATATATGAACACATAGTTATTAATTTACTTATTATTACCAATGGTCACTACCAATGATCACCATCAATCAATGAGCACCGATAATAATTATAAATTTATTATTTTTATATATTTTTTCTTATGTTTAACAATAAAGTTTAGAAATATAAAATTTTTATAAATTTAATTATCATGTTTATGGTTTTATAAATTGAAATTTTAATATCTTTTAATGAATTTTTAATATTGTAATCAAATAAAAAAATTTTAATTTTTTAAAAAATATTCTTGAAAAATATTTTCAAATGATGAATTAATTTCTCGGAAACAAACAGAGCCGTAGTATTGTCTTAATTTATTGTCATCACTAGTACTAATTTTTGTCCTTCTTATTAAGCTTTGTGGTGGTAATGACAGATGTAACAGCCCATTTTAATTTAGCTAATAATAATATTAATAAAAATCATATAACTTTTTTTTTTGTTGATAAAAATCATATAACTTGGTAGGATTAATCTGAAGCCTGAACTAAATAAATTATAGCTAAATTTTGCCTACACATGTGCATATATCAATCTAATGAAATCAGAACACATTGAAAAAAAAAGATTATCAGTATCTTTTTGCTGGACAAAATATAAATAAAAGAATTATATTGACTAAAATATCTCATCATTCATTTATTTGTTGTATAAGATAAATCAATATATTTAGTGTAGTCAAGAATTTTCCATAAATTATAATACATATATAATATAAATATAAACAGCTATTGAATTAGTAGAATAGTTATTTAGTATTAGTTTCATAGTGCGAGAAGTTAGGGTTAGGGGTGAGCAAATTGTTCGAACTGAAACCGAAAATCTTAGTTTTTTCTCTACTAAACCAAACTGATTTTAAGTTTGTTTATTTCCCCCCCCACACACACACACACACACACATATATTAAAACTTTGGTTAGTTTGATTTTAACTGAAATTTTTTTTTGATAAAAACTAAACTGAACTAAAATTTAATTCGATTTATCATATTTAATCGAATCGAATCGATATACTAAATAAATTGAATCAAACCAAATTGAACCGATTGATTCAGTTTGTTTTTTTTTTTTTAGTTCGATTTTACTCACTCTAGTTACAACCCTAACAATCTCCACCATATCCTTTAAATATTTTAAATGTGAATTATTATTATTATTATTATTTATTAAGTAAGTTTAAATATGATATTTTGATAAGTTTAAATATTAATATAAAAAACACAAATAGGTCAAATTTATTATATATGAATCAATTAAAAATAAAAAGTTTGGCAATATATATATATATATATATATATATATATATATATATATATATATATATATATATTGGATTGTATATATATTGGATTGTATATAAATATTAATTAAGATTTATAAAAAAAAATTAACGAGATGATCTTACATCGATTTAATTTTTAAGAAAATTACTTGATATGACGAAGAATTTTAAATAACTCTTGAGTTTTTTTTTTTTCTTTTTAATTATATATGTAAATAAAGATTTAAATTTAAGTTTTCCTAATACTAATAGGAGGCCAATTAGATTTATAATATTAATAACTATCATATGTTTCTCTCATTTAAACATACATATAGATATATAAATAAGGATAAGAAAAAACATAATTTCAGATTTATTCTAAATATAAAATATATAATTTAATTTAATTATATTTTAATTTATATAAATTCAAAAATAAATTTAAACTTTTTTATTAGTATGTTAATGGAGGAGGAAAAATTAATAAGAGGCAAACTTGATTTAACTAAAGGAGTATTTTATAAAACTATTCAATACTTTAAATTAAAATTTTTAATATTTAATATGAATATAATAAATAATTAAATTTTTAAATATTTTTATAATTCACTTCTTAATAGCTTGTATTATTGTATCATGTAGCAAGACATTAGACAAATGATTAATATTATCCGTACTTGAATTGAGGCCCCCTCTTTTTTTTTTTACACAAATATCCCAAAAAATAAAATATTATCATACATGCTTTCTTCTTTTTTTTTAAAAAAATATACTTATTAAATTTTCTATTTCGAAAATGCCCAATTTTTAAAAACATATCATAAATATATATATATATATAAAAAAATATTTTTGAAAACTGAAAAAATAAAAGGATATTTTTGAAAAATAAATTAAAAAATAGATATTTTGTGTATTTTTTTTTTTTCAAGGAATTGAGGCCCATTTCAATACAAATTTCAAAGCCCATGGCAAGGTATTCCAACACTGTTGCAAACTTCGCGAGCAAGTTGTATTGAAAGAATGATAGACCCCTAATTATCATCATTGTCATTAATACCATTAAGGAATGGTATTACCTTCTTAATTTCCTGAACTGGTTTGCCCTAAACTTTACCATTCTAGACTGCTCTCTTCCTCTTGTTAGTACCCTACAATTCCTTCTAATGGCAAAGGCAAATTCATCAGTCTTCCAAGCTTCCATTGATGGCAAGGCACTGAAACGACAAAAACATTGCGAGATAGCAAATAAAGACAGGATCAGTATTTTGCCAGACTCTATTCTGTGTCACATATTGTCGTTTCTCTCAACAAAAAATGCTGTGGGAACTTCCATTTTGTCAAGAAGATGGGAACACACCTGGACCTCTGTTAACAATTTGAACTTTAGAGATACAATATTTGGTTGTAAGAAGAGGCCTGCAGGTATGAAATCTTTTGTGAATTTTGTGAATAGGGTTTTGATTGTTCGTAGTCACCCTGGTATTAAGATATTCAAACTTAAACTTGAAAATGCCTATTCAACTTCCGATGTGAATACATGGATTTGTGCTGCAATTACTCATGACGTTGAGGAGTTTGATCTTTCCATTGCAAGCGAAGGTACTTTTCAGCTTCCTCGAATTCTTTTTCGTTGTGGGACAATTGAGATTTTGAAGCTTTATAATGGAATTGACCTTGATATTATTCCTGATTCTGTATTCCTTCCAAGTCTCAAGGTCATACATCTTAAACGTCTTCAGAAACTGTGTGGTGCTAGCATACAGAGACTCTTATCTGTCTGTCCAATTCTTGAAGAATTACTAATGGATATATATCACTTTGATGATCTGCGCACCTTGTGTGTCCAGTCATTGTCGCTGAAAACTTTGAAAATTTGGAAAACAAGAATCCATTTTGATTCAAATTCTAAATGTTATAGGCTTGTTGTTGATGCTCCTAAACTTCAATATCTTAATCTCATCGATTTTACATCTCAAGTATGGGACATCCACTTGGAAAATTTATCATCAATAGTTAAAGCAACTGTTGCTGTTGACTCGTTTCATGACAATGTGCAGATGGTTCGGTTTTTGGCGCAAATATTTAGTGTTAAAATCTTAACATTGTCGTCATTGGTGTTGGAGGTAAGTTCATTATTCCTTAATCCTTACAATGTTGATATTTGTACATTACAACAATCATTGGAGTTAAGTTACTTAAGCCATTTTTTATATAACAGAGTCTCGCTGATGCAACTATTTGCAATATGCCTACGTTTTATAATTTGATTCAATTGGTAGTGGGATGTAGTGTGAAAGGATTGTTGATTTTGCCTAAGATTCTCAGGTGCTCACCAAATTTGGAAGTCCTGATATTCAATGATAAGGTGAATTAAGAGATAACCAATACAATCAACTATATATTTATCAATTTATCTATGCTTATTATTTTAAGGTATTGCTAATGCTAATAGAATGACATTTTTGTCCATAGCAACATTGTGGTGATATGGGGGCTAATGAGGGTATCTTTAAGGACCAATTTGTGGCTCAATGCTTCAAGACATCTCTTGAGATGCTTGAATTCAAACGTTTTGAAGGCAATGCAGCTGAGATGGAAATTGTAGAGTATGCCCTGAGAAATGGAGAGGTATTGAAGAAACTTAGAATCTTAACTGATTATCCTGCTAATTCTGAAGCTGCTGATAGAGAGTTAGTTCTGAAGAAGTTATTAATGTTTCCAAGGGCATCAAGAGCATGTGAAATTGAAATTATGTGAAAGTGGAGTTTGTTTAAGTGTTGAGAGTTTTACTTAGAAGTGAAATCTTAATTATGTTTTGTTGATTTAATCAGTTCTAGAAAAGTGTAATCTGGCTTAGGCAACAAAGTAAATCTGTTTAGACTTAATGTTAGGCAGTGTAGTTGTACTAGGAAAAGTTCTCTCTCTCTCTATAAAAGGCACATTCTGTGATAATGAGGAAGAGAGAAAAAATTGTGCTAATTGTTGAGAACTGATTTAGTTTTTGTTTATACTAAAAACAATTTGTCTTGCATTGTTTTGTTCCTTTTAAAAACTAACGGAGTTTCTTGCTTTCTGGCATAGTGTGGTCATCAGCCAAATCTACAGAGTCTACGGTTGTATTTTGTTACACTTCCTTCATTGTTTGCAAGTTTGAATATAAATCGGGTGTATTGAGTGTGAGAAAAATATTTAAGGAAAACACCAGTATTTTCTTTAGAGGTTTAGAGGGTGAAAGAAATAAATTTTTGAATTTATGTGAGTGAGGATACTATAAACTTAGGTTAGGTTAATCCAATGATATTTATAGATTCTTTGTGTCGTAATTTATATCACATATAGTAGAAAATTATTTTTTGTTGGTGGATGTAGACATTAAAAAGTCGAATCACGTTAAACTCTGTGTTTAATTATTTTTCTTATGGTGTGTTTGTTGAATTTTACTGAGTTTAATTTCCAACAAGTGGTATCAGAGCAATTGGTTCAAAGGCCTATGATAAAATCATTACTGCTGTGAATAGTATTCAGAGGTACTGTATCAATTCAAATCCTGTAGCAGAAACGGGTGTTGTAACAGTGAGGGTTAAATTCAACAAATATGACAAATAGTTCATCCTTAATTTTTTCAATATAGAAATTTGATGCAATGAACAGTTTCACTCTTTGGCAAAAAATGGTGAATGATTTCTTAATTCAACAAAATTTGGCAAAAGTCTTGTTGGGAAAAAAAAAAGGAATGACAGGAAATATGACATTATAAAAAAAGGTGGAGAGATGAAGGTCTCTCCAGAGTCAAGTAGTGCTAATGACTCGGGTGCAGCTATACATGGAGTATTGATCGTGTGTATGGAATCAGGAAATATGATTAGGATTTGATTCCGGTATGTGTGGCTGGAAAATAAAAGACCAATAATTATTTTTATTTTTTATTTTTAAGTTAGATTTGTAAGAATTAACTTAAAAAGGAAAAATAGAAAGTCAAAAATGATACTTAAATTATGTGAACAACCTATCTAATTTAGGTAAACCTTCCACCAACATTTGTTGGAATATAACAATTTGAATGGCTTAATATGAGATTTTTTGAGTGAAGGAGAAGTAATGTAACAGAAGAGAGCATTGTGAAATAAAAAGTCTTTCAAAGTGAGAATATTTTGAGAGAAAAATATTCTTATGTTAATTTATACAAGATCAATTTGAGTTTGCAAGTTTGAGTATAAATCGAGTGTATTGAGTGTGAGAAAAACACTTAAGGAAAACACCGGTATTTTTTCTAGGGGTCTAGAGGGTGAAAGAAATAATTCTTCATATTTATATGAATGATAATACTATAAACTTGGTTTAGGTTAATCCAAGAATATTTATAGATTTTTTGTGTTGTAATTGATATCACATATAATAGAAGATTATTTTATGTTGGTGAATGTAGGCATTGAAAAGCCGAACCACGTTAAACTCTATATTCAGTTATTTTTCTTATGGTGTGTTTATTGAATCTTACGGGATTTAATTTCTAACACTTTGTGAGATCTATTAAACTTTCTGAACTTAAGTTGTAGTCTTAACTTGTGGGATTTGTGCATGTTCATTGTGTATCAAATATTTTGCCAAAGATTTTCATTCTCTTCGTGCATTTTGCTGCTTTTCTTTCAATTCTAAAGTTTTCAAAATGGTGGAATAGTTATGGAAGAATGCCCTCAGTAACTTTACCTGTAGTCTCAATTTATAATATAATACTTAATTTCTTTTTATATGACCTTTTTTTGCATTTTCATAAGAATTAAGAAATTATTAATTAGGCTAAATCCTAAGAAGAAAATGACTAAATTACTTTTTTTTTTTTTTTTTTTAGAAATACTCAAATTAAAGGCATTAATTATCTTTTACTCTTAACTCTTTCTTATTCATTTACAAGCGTGTTTTATTTTTTGCCAAAATCAAATTCTTATTTCACCAAAACTTTGAGCGGATAATTACAAATATTTTTACTTTCTCACCAAATTTGTTCTGGATTTTTTTGAATTCCCACCAAATAATGTTGTATAAAACAAATATTAAATAATTTTGAAGGTTTTGCTTGTAATTTTTTCTTCCTTAATCTAAATTTATAAGGTTTTAAATCTAAATCCATAGTAATCCATATATATACTGATAATTGTAATCAAAATATTGGAAAAGAAAAGAATGTGAAAGGCTACATTGAACTCTTTGAAATTGCTTAAAATTACGTTAAAGATGTTTGGATTAATACACTGCAATTAATAAGGATAAAAAAAAATAAAATCTTATTGATTTTTTAAAGTGACAAATATTTTGAAAAAAATATTTCTTCAAAAACGTCATAAAAAGAAATAAAAGGAATAATATATTGAGCTGGGGAAAAGTTTGCAATTTGCAGGGATATACACACGCACACCATATAATTAAATATAATTCAAAATTTTTAAATACAGTTTATTAAACTTTTTTCTTGAAAAATGATAGTGTTACATTTATTTACAAATATAATTCATCTTACTTGTTCACCTTTTTTTTTTTTTAAATATATATATATGTATTCCATTGTTTCATGATAACTTTTAATACACAATAATTTTTTTTTTATTCTTAACTCAATAATTTTTATTTTATTTTGTTCAAAATTAGGCTCTAACTATAAGTTCGAACTCGATAACTTACAATTTTGAGATAATTTAATTACTATTAAATCAAAAATTTATTAGTAATTTTTATTGTGTTTTTATAGTTTATTTCTTATATATTTTACAATTTTCACTATATTATCACATTAATAATATATTTATGAACTATATATTTAAATTTTCTTAGTTGTATTATTTTTATATTTAATAAATACAATGTTGAGTTGAACCTCATCTCTATTAGAAAAATTCAAGATTTGAATCGGATCTCAACTCAAATGAATATTTGAAATATTTGAATTTTACTCATTTGATTGTTATTAAAAAATAAATTAATTTTTACTCATTTGATTGTTTTTTAAAAAATAAAATTTGAAATGTAACTTGAATTAATAAATTATTATATAATATAAAAAAATATTTAAAATTATATAAAATTTTAGTATTTGATTAAATGAAGAACCTAATGAGTCACTAAAATCAAATGAAATTTAAATATTTTACCTTTATTAATGAAGCCTGAATAATTCACAAGTAAATTTATAGTCAAGAAAATTTGGGCATTATTATCCAGTTGGTATTAACATCAATTATCAAATCACAAACAGTGCTTGTTAGACTTTCCGGTCTGAAGGGAGTGGCTCTAGAGTCTAGGACTCCTTCAATCTGACAATTACACATTATGCAAGGTTCGAGACAGGGTAATGTGGAGTGGAAGAGAAGCCATTGCCTATCTGGACATATTTGGGTTTTGCTTTCCTTTCTTCTTCTCAATTTTCAAATACCAATTGTGGAGTGGAAGAGAAGCCATTGTCTACCTCAAATGGTGGCACCACATTATAGCAACCACGCCACAGCTTCCACCACCTCCACGCACCGGACTATGGGCAATTAGCAAACATGACTGTTTTGCGTGGTACTTTATAGCTGAGTAATTCTTAAGGTCTGTGTTTCATTTCCAGATTTCACTTGTTGTACTGTATTTAGAAATTAGAATCTCAAATTCTTAATGGCAAAAACAAATTCATCAAGTCTACAGCAAAAATTTAGCAAGAAAGAAAATGAAGATAGAATCACTAGTTTGCCAGATTTTATTATTTGCCACATTTTATCATTTCTTCCTACTAGAACTGTTGTGGGTACTAGCATTTTGTCCAGAAAATGGAGATACACTTGGACTTGTGTTCCTTCTTTACATTTTGATGATGATACGTTTCAATCTCATGAAGAATTTTGTTTGTGTAATGCTGATAGACCTTCTTGGAGAAACAAATTTACTAAATTTGTAGACAGAGTACTGATTCTTCGTACTTACCCATGTATTAAAAAGTTCATCCTTAACCTTGTTGATTCCTATTCTGATTCTGATATAAATCAATGGGTTTGCTTTGCAATCTTGCATAATGTTGAGGAGCTTGTTCTTACTGTCTATAGATCCAATCTTCAGTTGCCCCAAATCATCTTTACCTGTCAGACTATAAGGATTTTGAAGCTTGAATCTAGAATTATCTTTCAGATTCCTGAGTTTGTATGTCTCCCAAGTCTCAAGGTTCTCCATCTCGAATATCGGGCAATCAACTAACATATGTAAAATTTAAAAAATATTTACCTATATGTACTGGTTTTTAAAATGTTTTCGAAAATGTGTCATATTTTTATCAGAATACCTACAATCCGGTATTCAAACACCCGGAATCACCTTTTATTTTAATCCGGTTCTTTGACTCTTGGATTTAAGTGACACATAAGCACAAATTCGAGAGTCAAATAATCAGATTTGTACTGGATTCCCACTATTGATTTTTTGGCAGAATTATCTCTAAATCCGGTATTTATAATACCGGATTTAGAGAATCCTACGGTACTGAATTTTCACTATTTATTTTTTGGCAGAATTATCTCTCAATCCGATATTTATAATACCGGATTTAGAGAATCCTGTGATGGAGATACGGATTCAGAGTAAATCCGGCACTTTTAGTGCCGGATTTGTATGGTGATATGAATTTATAAGCTGCTCAGCTCTCACCACCAGCTCTCATCTCTCCCTCAATCGATTTCTCTCAAACAAAAAAAGGTAATTTTTATAAATTAATTTTAATTTTAAAAATAATTTGTATAATTATTTAAATTATCTTTTTTTTTTCAGGTGATATTTTTACATTTTCGAATATATAATCATAAAAAAAAAAAGTATTTTTTAATTATATAATGTTTAAATTAATATATTTAATATTTATATTTGTTGTTACCATATTTGTAATATTTTTTTTTTGCCTATTTGTTAAATTTTTGTAAAATAATAATAATATCAAAAATAATATTTTGTGTTATGTCAAATAATATTTGGTGTATGTTTGAAAAAATTATTTGTACGGTATTAGTTTTAATTATTTTTTTTTATTTTATCTCATAATTTATTGAAAAAATAATAATAATACAAATAGAAAAATATTAAATTTTGAATATTATTATTTAAGTGAATTAATAATTTTGTTAAATTTTATATTTATTGAAATCATAACACATGTATTT
>CATKHJ010369232.1:0-11469 GCA_949750685.1 Vernicia montana | reverse complement strand
CAATGGACTTCAAAGACATTTAGAAATTCATATGTTCCATGGTTCAACTTATACTTTATGACCTCTTACCCATATGAAGTCTAGATTAGACTTAAGTTTTGCTCTGATACCAACCTTGTCACGACCCGACTACCGACCCGTGACGGTCCTAAGGCATGGGTAGGCGTAAGGCCACCGAAAATTCATAGAACCCATTACTATACTATGACCAAACACACATTTATAATTCCCATATCAGAACCCCAAACACATTACTATTACAAATCCAAATCATCCATTCATTAAATGTATTCCATTAATACAATAAGGTAATATGTCATATATTACAATCTCAAAATGAATATACAATATTTAACCATTAAAAATCAACTCAATACCACAATGACCATGGAACTCTAGACTTGACTCTTGGAGATACATATTCATTATGATATAATCAAAATGACAAAATAGACATGGACAGTGTAATTCCCAAGCGTGAAGATGATGCTTGAGTTTTACCTTGTCTCAACCTCTATAGCACCTGAAAAAAAATAAACCACTATGGGGTGAGATATAAATCTCAGTGAATACACAGTAGATCAATATGTTATGCCGGCTAGATACAATATATAAGATGCGAATAGAATAGCTTCAAGGCTTTTTAGGCAATATTAACAATTAGATAATCAAAATTATCACAATGGGATTCATTCAGGGAAGCAATGAATAATCCAATGCATGAGCAATTTAGCATACTTTAATTTATTTTATTTCAGCAGAAATCATATATTCGAGAACAGTATGTTCCCATTAACATATAGATCGAGTGTCGGCTATAAGCTTCACACACTCATCACAACAATTCAAGCGGAAAACTAATCAGGTTTCCCGGTTAGGACCCCCTTCCTAGTTAAGGTGGATACACTATCCCTATCCGTCGGGCCTTCTTTACTATGTGCACATGACTGATGTATACCCCACATCAGATGAGAATTTCTGCTTTAGATATCATATAGTATTTCACAATCGATAACAATAAGAATTCAATAACAGTGGTACTAATGAATGAGTAAAGGATTCAATGTGCTATCATTATATCAATAAACAATAGACCAAAGGTCTCAATAGATAGTTCAACATTTTGTTTTCATGAATAGAAGTCAATGAAATAGGAATTCAATCAAGTAATCCAAAGGATTCAATGAATGTATGGTTATTCAACGAATTGACGCCCATAACATATTGACTATTACGTACTCACCTTAACTTCCTTTGCTCCTAATCAACACAAACAGAAATGATGATCGCCTGATTCCTCTTGTTCCTTGTCTTTGGGTTCTACATGAACCGTTTCAATTAATCACAATTAGATCATCATTTCCTAACTCATCTATAGAACCAAGATAGATTCTAATCCTCATACTTCTAGTTCTATACTTAGAATACAATGTCACATTAAACACATTTCAATCAATACAATCAACTATTCAAGAATCGATACACATACTACCGAAATCGAGTCGATTAGACCTTGCACTAATGTCCATTTCATCTCAATGACAATCCACATTGATCATGCATGACAATTAACATGCCTAAGTTGAAAATCAAAGCATGAAAAAAAAGAAAATAAAATAAAATTTCAAATTGGTACGCCCGTACCCTCTGGTCGTACCTTAAAAAAATTAGGCAGTAACAAAGGTACGCCCAAAGGTACGGGTGTACCCTTCATTCTGGATTGTTTTCCTCCATAAAAACCCCAATTCTTACAAGAACACTTACCCCATTTTATGTTCAAGGCAAAACCATTAACAAGTATGCAAATTTTGCAAAGTTTAAACTTGTTTTATCACTTAAAACATAGATTAAACAAGAAATCTTTGAATCCCATCATTGATTAAACTCATTCTTTTACCAAAATGAGGAATTGAAACTCATTTCTTCAAAGTAAGAAAATCAAAACCCATTTTTAAAATCTACTTCCATACACTTCAACATACTCAAATCATGATCACAATCATCATCTATATGCACTTTCACAAAGACAAACTCATTTTCTTAAAACCCATTTCATCATCATCATCAAAGGAAGAAAGAATTTCAAATCAACACAAATAACCACCATACAAATGAAAAGAGATTCATGATCTTGGAATATTACCTTAAGATCTTTCCTTTTGGTGGTGATTTCCTCTTGATCAATTACAAAAAGAAGAAGAGAAGAAGAGAATTTTGAGAGAAAATTTTGAGAGAAAACTTTGAGAGAAAGATGTGTTCTTGCTTATGAAAAAGAAATGAAGAAGATGACAACAAAATTGCTTTGTTGTCTTCCAACCACTAGAAGAGTTGGCAAATTCCTCATTAAGTCCTTCAATTCAAAACCAATTACAAGAAAGATGACACAATATGGCTAGGTTCAATGAACCATGCAAAACACAATTTACCACTTTTCTTACAATTCCATTTTTGGCACAATAAATTACCAAAATGGTCCATTAACTTTCTACTATTCATGCTCTATGGCATTGGCTAATTATCTTTTGATCACTTATCACATATTAATCAAATATACCCATTCATACACTTGTTGAATTTAATCATAAATTTAACCATAGTCTATCATGCAATCACATAAAATTCACATTTATAATCATAAAGCATCAATTTAATCCATACTCATATAAATCAATTTGTTTTTGAAGCTAGGTTATTACATTGATTCTCTATATGTGAAAATGTTCTATTTGATTTAAACCAAAAATCAGAAATTCCCTTCTTTCAGTGAGGGGATCACCGAACTCTGTATACAGTGACTTGAACCTTGTTAGGAGGTATTTGAATGCCCTAGCCACAGGGTCTAGCTAACCTTATGCCTTAATATGTAACATGAAATTTGTGAGTCTCGCAATACTATTTATATGAGATCTGTGAATTTAATTCACAGGAATTTGATTATAATTTATGCTGAACCTTCGATTGTATTGATTTGTAAATTTGTCGACTATTTATTATGATAACCCGTTGAGCCAATGATCATATTCATGCATCCAAAATGTTGTGCCAGGTTATTTATTATATATTCACTGAGATGTGAATCTCACCCTTTTCCCTTATTTTTTTTAGATTAGTGTATCTACAGCGCAAGTATCCTACTTCACTTGCTACTGATATATATTTTGCACTGGTTATGTAAATATAATATAGTAGCGTATAATGGAAACTTGTAAATGTGATGGTATATGATGATGTATAGTGGTATTATCTAGTGTCTCCATGGTATTTATTCTAATATAATTGTGATATGGTATATAAATATAAATGACTAAACGGAATATAATAAATTCAAACTATTAATGTGTAATGGTGATTGTGACCTAGCTTGTGTCTTAAATGGAGTTGAGGATATAAGGTGGTAATATTGGGAGTTTTTTATTTTTTTTCTGCAGGTTTGATCTTAGGATAAATGTTAATATACTGCTGGTATGCCACCAAAATTACATTGGTTTTCTAGAAATAGTTGGGTTCTATGGGTTTTTGGTGGTATATGACTACCCATGCTCTAGGACCGTCCATCCCAAAAGTGGGATGTGACATATTGGGTGACAAAACCCTAATTCAATCAAATCAAAGAAAAAGGGAATTCCAAAGTTCCTTAACTATTCTTTAAATTGACAAGTGGATCATCAAATTAGCATGATAACAAGCTTAGTTTATCATTCAAATAACAAAAACAACCTTGGAGTAGGGAGACCCATCTTGGCCGAATCTCACTAGTTAAAACTCTAACTTTTAATCACCTTTCCTTATTTGTTTTCACATGCTTAAATCATCATTTCATGCTCACACAACATTATTTCATCAAGTATAAATCAAATAAAATTTACCCCTTTCATGACTCTAGTTGGATGAACATTTGGAGAAATGTAATACCCTAGACCCATATGAATTCTAAGGATTATCAATGATGCCATAAGAAGGCAATTTAAATGAGTATTGATGTAGTAAGACCAAAGCTGAGCTCATACCTCCTCGGTTAAATATATGTAAAATTTTTCTTTTACTGTGATATCATAGTATTTAAGTACTCATATGAATGTTATGAATATGATTAATAAAAATAAGTCTAATAATTCGCCTTGATAGCGATTACAATAATGTACACCGTAACAAGGGTAAAATAGTCATTTCGCAAAAGCTGTCAAAAATGGCAATTTAACTGTGTATAAACATGTGAAATAAAGTGTGAAGCCCAACCATATACTAATATGGCCGGCCCAATATGTGTATGAGAAGGAAAAATTTAATTGAAATTATATGAAAATAATATCCAAATTAACTTAATGAAAGTGGACCCCACAACTTCAATAGTTAAAATTATTACACAAGCATGAAATTTCATAAATGGAAATTAAAATTTTAGTATAAAAAAATGATCATATTTATCTATTCATTAATGAATTTTATAAATTCAAAAATTGAGCTAAAATACTAGCCATTGGATTATCTTTTTATAAATCTCCACCATCCATTCAAACTAAAACTTATCCTAAATACATTAAATCCTCTTATTTCCATCATTTGTCAAAAAAGGAAACTTCTAGCTCATTTTCTCTCAAGGAGGGCCGGCTCCCTCATGCTCCCCACCATTAATCCAAAAAACTCCAAGGTAAATTCTAAATTTTGCCTTCAAATTTCATTCTAAGCAGGAACAAATAGATTATAGTGTTAAAATTTTAAAATTTCTTCCTCTTCCTCCCTCATTTTGGTTTGGCCTATGAAAAAAATAATTAGAGAAAATTATTTATTTTTATTTCTAAATATATATGAGTATATAATGAAGCTAATTGAAAGATTTGATAGCTTAATTGAAGATAGAATGCAAGATAGAACTTGAATTGATTCTCGAACTTGAAATTGAAAACCTAGGTTTTGAATTGGGCAGAATTTTGGGATACCTATTCTGTATATTTAGAGGCTGAATTTGGAAGAGTGTTAAACATGAAAGTTTTAGTATTTTATCTTAACTATATTCCAATAAAAGGGTTTCATGAAATTCTTGAATAGTAATGAGATATTTCTCTTGTAAATAAACTGACCCAGATTTGAGAATTTCTGGGTAATCCAAAATTGCTTGAACCTATAGATGATGTTATAAAAAGAATTTAGGGATAACCAAAACATACAAGTTATAGATAAATGTCTTAAGTATACACCTGTAAAATTAATTTAAGATATTTAGTGTGTACAATGAGAAATCACACCTGAACTAAAATTGGTACTGTTCACAGAATAAATGGGCAGTCTGAGTTAGAGTAGCATGATTGATGGAATTAGAAACTGAAATAGGCCAAGTATAAAACATGAAAAATAATAATTAACATGTTTATGAATTCTGTGTAAAAGGAAACTTAAATTGAATATGGATATTTTGAGATATGATCTACTGAATGTGATAGGTATGGAAACTCTTGCAATCTAACACCATTGACAAACTTGAGAATATATTTCATGAATTGAGGATGATAGAGATAGAATTAAGAGAAACTAAAAACTATTAAAATAATCAATCATATGTAAAAAATTAACCCACAAAAGGGCTTAACAAAATTCCAAGTGTAGTATGAGAAATAGAGCTTACTCTGTAATTGACTCTGTATTTGGATTCAACTTGTAAATTGAATTGGATCTCCTGATTTGAGGACTTTAAAGATAGAAATAAACTAAAATCAAAACATAAAAAATGTTCCTTAATGTCTCTAGTAACTCTCAGTAAAATAAAATTTCATTTTAAAGTATAAATCTTGAGTTATACTCAAAGGAGTATGATAGGGTTAGTCTACCCTGCACCAAAAACATAATTGAATTGAAATGATCACCAAGTTTTATATAGTTTGAATTCTAAGTTAAATTTTGGATAGGTTGTAGATTTATATGTAGTTTAAAATACAAAAGGAATCAACTCATTTGGATTATTAAATCATAAGAAATGATAGAAACAAGGTAACAAGGTCAAGTGATATAATTGGATAATAAGTGAAGATGTAATGTTTCAAAGTTATCAATTGTAAACTAATGAATTTTATATATATGTAAGCAATGAATAAATGATTAGTGAAAATGATGAATATTTAATTGAATATGATTATTCAATATGAATCCAAATTGAGAATTTATTGAATTGCTATAAAGCAAACAATGTGAATTAAAGATATTCTTCTAGGCCATTAGGCCAATGCTTGAAAACTGAATATAAATATACCTCAACTTGTTATATATGCTAGTATATAATGACTTGTATTAATATTAGATAATTGATATGTTTTAGACGTAAGCGTAGTAGTGTTAAAATTAGGAACAAAATAAGTAAGTTGATAAGGTATTTAATAATCTTTAATTGAATGATATAATGGGTATGGTTCGATGTAGAACCTAAAAGAAAAAGATAAGAAAGATGTTTCAGAGATTGAGGAGTATCATTTCAAATTGTACTAAGAGCTTGTGTTAGAAGTTAAGGAAGTTAAGGTGAGTACTTTGAAAACCTTATGTTTCTTTAATGAAACCAATGTATCCGAGAAATCCTTTCAATGAGGCCTTCGGCCTACTTACTGTTATTTGAATACAAGTACTAAAACTGTACTCAAATCAAACATTGTAAAAGAGCCTATCTTTTACGTGTTAATCTTCTCATTGTATTAAACCCTTTTTTGAGCCAATGCATTTCATTTGGAAACATAGTGTACCCTGATTGATAAACCATTCTTATAATTATGTTCCTCTGAGAACCCATTTGATCTATTCATATGAATTTGAGTGTCCTTACAATTGATAATATTTCATTGAATCTTATAATGATTCATTACTATATATTGTTGATTCATAATATCAAAATGCTTGCATTACTTGATCAAAATGATCTTATTGTATTCTTGAAAGTAGAAATCCCCATATGATGTGGGGTAACACATCAGTCATGTGCACATGAAAAAGCCTAAGGGTAGGGAGAGCGTACCTAACCCTAGCTAGGAAGGGTGGTCCTATCCGTGATATCTGATCAATCTCGCGCTACTGATACTGTATGAGTAAGCGAGGCTTAGGTTGCCACTCTAATGTTTACCAGTGGGAAGTATACCACTTCCAAGAATTTTGATTTCTGCGAAAATGGTATTATTGAACTCAAACCATTACTAATTGTTATGAAACTTTTCCTTCACATTGATACAATGAACCCTATTAATTCTATTGATAAACATATACTCATACACTATTTCATTTTTCTTGTTAAGTACTCACTGAGCTTCTCTCACACCCCCATAGTGTATTGTTTTTAGGTCCAGTAACAGACTCAGTAAGTGGATCTCAAGTATCAAACTCTGCTTAGGATTACTTCACTGAATGTATGATGATCATAACTTGATTCCTTAGGTCATATCATTTAGAGCTCCATGGATTGATATGGTTTTAGTATTGCAGTAATCAAACAAATTGAATACTCTAATTGGTTAGAAATTGTAATGTTATGGGTTATAACAGATTATAGTAATTAATGTCTTGTATAGTAACATGCGGATTAATGATGAGAAACATCAATACGTGAATAGTATATATGTGGTATATGTGTTAAGTATATTGGAATTATAATGGTATCTGCTGAGTATACATTTGGTATATGTGAGGTATTTGATACTATTTACTCAGGTTGTGATCTTAGGATCATTGTAATAATTGTTAAATGTATTATAGTATGGAAAGAGGGGTTCTACAATTTGTTGGTACTCTTATGGTTACCCATGCCCTAGGACCGTCACACCTCTGAAGGTGGGGTGTGACAAGAAACAAAAAGAAGAAAGAACTTTCAATATATCAAGAAATAGTTCAAGATTAATACTTAGGATGAAGAAAAGAACCAAGTTTTTGAAGAAATTACTTTGAGTTCTCTTAATCTTGATGCTGAATTGAGGTTATCGAAATGAGAAAGGAGAGAGGAGAATGTTTGGAGTTTTCTTTTGTTAAGTGAAAAAGATGTATAAAAATGACTAAGAAAATTGACTTTAAGAAATTTGCTCATAAAAATTGTGTGGTAGAGATTGGTTCATTCAATCTTATGATGGATATTGATTAGCTTCCTTAGTGTAAGAAATTGAATTTTTGACAAAGGGGAGAGAACAAATTTTTAAAATTTTTAAGAACTTAGCTAATTTTTGGGAGCATTGATTGAGGGGGAGTATATGTCTAGTAATTGCACTTATTTTTTATTTGAAATTCAATTTGTTTGTCAAAATAAAAAAGGGAGAGATTGTTGACCTAAATTGGGTATCCAATTTAGTCAATATCGATTTTGATCTTGACAATAAAATTAAATTATACTAATATTTTATCTAAGTGTATTTTAATAGATAAAATTCCTTAGAATTGCTTGGGATTAAAAAACTTGGAAAATTCCTAAGTATTATGCTGGACTCCTAAATTGCGCTTGCAACAAGTATGTCGCAATCGCAGCTAAGCTAGTAGCGACCGCGACTTAATTCAAGGCAAAGAAGACTAAATTTGTTTGAGGTCCAGAGAGGTTCGCAGTGACAGTTGCGACTGTAACACTGAACGTGAAAGAGATATCGCGACCGCAACCATGATTTAGCGACCACTATATTCATACAGCAAAGAAAAGGTTCCAATGGATAGTTGATTAGCAAATGCAAATCAGCCATGTGTCACTAGCTATTGAGACATATGAATATAGCGACCGCAATTAAGCAGTAGTGACCGCTAAATAGGCATTGTGACCACGATTCTATTTTGACAGTGCATTTAATGCAGATTTTCTAGCTGTTAGGGAGAGACTTGGCCATGCCCCATTTGTAATGGCTCTTTTGTGTTGGAAGGCTATAAATACCCCCTCCAAAGGCCTTCAATTATAACCAACAACTTCTCTAAGTGGCTAAACTCTTGTAATTTGATTTCTTAAGCCTTAAAATTCATCTAACACACTTTATGTTTGTTGTAAGAGCTTTAATTGCTTAAAGGTTGGGTGTTAGCCTTAAACACTTGATAGGTTTGGGAGTGAGCCTTAGTAAAACTCTTGTTTAGGTTTGAGTATGAGCCTAGTGAAAACACTTGAGAGGTTTGAGTGTGAGCCTAGTGAAAACACTTGAGAGCTTTAAGTGTGAGTCTAGTGAAAACACTTGAGAGATTTGAGTGTGAGCCTTGGGAAAAACGCTTGTAAGGTTTGGTGTGAGCCTAAACACTAAGTTGAGAGTGAACTTGGTAAAACTCCATTGATAGTGAAATACCCAATTGGTGATTGGGGAGTGGATGTAGGATTGGTTATAATCTGAATCACTATAAATCTTTGTGTTCTTTCTCTTCTTTCCCTAATATCCTTTTCATTTTAATTTTTAATTACCTACCAATTCAACCCCCCTTTTTGATGCACATTGGGCAACACTTAGGAAGCTTGATATATGGATAAACATCTTTGGTGGAGAGTGTTTAGGTTTAATAAATATAATTTTGTAATAATATTTTATATTTATAAAAATTGGATTAGTCAAAAGTGAGACCCACATCCATTTTTCTTATCTTAAACATTTTAATATATATCATTAAAATAAAAATTATGCCCATCTTCCTTCCTTGGCCATGCTTAGCCGAAATTATCATAAAGTGAGGTGGGACCAACACTTGTTTGCACATTATCATATTTAATCAAATTAAAATTTGTTAATTTGACAATTCTAGCATTTTAATTATACTTTGGCATGCATGATCATACTCATTCACATTAATATTCAATATTAACTCATTCATATCACTTATGTATCTAGCAATCATATACATAATCTAGTCATAATAAAATTAATTCAAATTTTAAACAAGCACAATTAAGCATACCAACACTTAGGTTCGGCCATGCTAGTGTAATATGTCCTAGTGTTCTCTTTCTAGGTTCTCATACTTGATGTTCAATAGCTAGGGGAGCCTAGGTTATTACAAATAGCCTTGCCAAATAACTAATAATCTATAAAAAGAAGAACTTTAGAGGAATGAGCATACATAACATTGCTCAGTGAGAAACATATGTGGCAGGAAACTTCCAAGCTAGTTTGACATACAATTAACTAACCAATCAATTCATTTATACATCGGCCAAATGCATATTTTTCCCCATAAACTTGGCACCGTTGGTCATTTTTCCCCTCGACCTTTTAATATAACCACTTTAACTACCCAACTTGGCAAATTACAATTGTTGACGCCCTAATTATCCATTAGTATAGCGCGTATTGATCACGTGTGCTGAGGTGGACAAAATACAAATTATGTTGATTTTTTTTTGGCTGATGTGGCATACGAGTCCCTTTCTATTCCTTTGGTTCCCACCAAAACACTTAAAATACTATAACAACCCTAACTAAAATAAACAATATGAAATTGACACACAATAGCTTTGCTTGATATGAGACAGATTCCTTTGAGAATTAAGTTTTTCACTTGAAATTGATAGAGATTCATATAGTTTTGAGAAGAAGTAATCGAGATTGAATCTTAGGTGGATCAGGTTTTGTAACATGCAGTGAGATTAAAGGAAACATTGGTGAGTTTGAGTAGATAAATCTTCTTGGAACTGTTAATTTTTTTGTTGATTTGCATTCACTTGACTTTGATTTGCTGTAAATTTTATTCCAAAGCCAATTTTTTCAAACACTAGCTTTTTAATTGAATGTTAGGGTTTTCTGGTAATAAATTTGAAAATTGGGGATTTTTGTTGTGAGTGAAATTGTGGGTTGTTTATTGTGAATTATTTAATGGTTGAGTCATATTCTGTTGTGCAGTGTGTTAAAAAGTGGATATTGCATTGTCGTTGTGTACACAATAAAGACCATTGTCATTGGCTGTTAATTTTTCTTCTGTTTTTTTATGTCGTGAAATATTTTTTCTTCTATTTTCATTACACAGTAAGAATGTAATTCCATGGCTTTTAATTTTGGATAGTAATTAGAATGACAGATGAGTTAGTGACATTACATTGGCATCATAGGGACAAGTTTGTAAATGACCTAAAAAAACCCTAGGTACATTAGTGGATTTGAAGATATAACTCCAGACGTGGACTGTCACATCCCACTTTTGGAATGGACAGTCCTAGGGCATGGGTAGGCATACACCACCGAAAATCCATAGAACCCAACCCTTTTTAGAATACCAATGTAACTCCGGCGGTATACCGGCAGTACATTCTCATCTCCCCAAGATCAAACCTGCAAGGAAAATAGAACACTCACAATATTACCACCTTATATCCTCAACTCCATTTGAAACATAAGCTAGCTTCCAATCACCATTACACTTCACTAATTTAATTTGTTATATTTTGTCCAGTCATTTATATTCATATACCATATTACACTTATGTTTAATTAAGTACCATGGAGTTACTAGATAATACCCTTGTACATCACTATATATAATCACATTTACAAATTCTTACTATAC
>CATKHJ010369201.1:0-13472 GCA_949750685.1 Vernicia montana | reverse complement strand
CTATCGGCAAGCAGACCTAAGGAAGGTTGCCCACTCGATGCTACTTTCTATCCATTGTTTTCCTAAGAAAGCTAGGTTGAAGGCAAAGAGCCTATGCAAGTGATGCATGAAAGTCATTTATGTATTAAAAATGTCAAACTTTTATTTTTAAACCAATTGGTAGTCCACTTTATCTTTTATAAAAAGAATCAGTCCCCAGTGGAGTCGCCAACTATGAGGCCTCGCCTAAGCACCGGTCCGATCCGCTAGAGGGGAATCAAAATGCTCATTCGGGTTTGGTCTCACGATGGAACCCTTGGGTTCGGATTGGTTGATTTTTGAAAAGAGTTTGGGAGTCGCCACCTTAATTTATTTTTTAATTGGGAAAAGTTAAGGAAAAAACCTAATTGATTGACTCCAATTATTGTCCAACAGAAAAAGTGCACTAGCCTCGATTACCAAAGAGGATTCGGGGACTAGGTTTTCGGTTTATTTAATTAAAATGAGTTTGGCAAATTTAATACTTAATGACTTAAAATGAATTTCATGAACAATTGAATGAATGAACAATTATGAATGTATCAAAGCAATAAAGAAATAAAGAAACTAAAAGTAATAAGGAAATTAAATACAGAAAGCAAATAAAAATCTTAAATTTACAAAATAAACCAAAATAGGGGATACTTTCTCTAGCCCTTATGGGATTCTAGGAAAGCAATACATTCCCCAATATGAAATCCAAATAACAAAAAGCAATTAAAGAAGGAAACCAAATAACAAAAAAAAAGCGATTAAAGAAGGAAATGAAAGAAAGCACAAAATACACAAAAGAAAGTGAAAGAAGAAGATTCATTTTAATTGGATTTGATGCTTTCAAACAAGCATGCCTACGTATCCCTTCGAATGGGAATCAAAATCCACGTAGTTTGCCTTCTTGCGAAGGAGGTTTGTTTTAGTCTAAACCTTTTATCATGTTGCAATTCATTGATTAAAGGTTGGTTGATTGATTTTAATCAAACAGATTTGATTACCAAGTTGTTAATTAATTCAGATTAAATTAACAGACAAAAGAGGATCAGAACAAGTTAATTATTTTAGTTCTTAATCAACATGCCTTTTAAAGTGATTTAAAAGAAAGAGATTAAAGAAATATGGATCATATTAAGGAAAAGAGGAAAACCATAACTAAGCTAGAATAAAAGAACTAAAATAAAGGGGAAGAAAACAATATAAAAAGAAACTAAGCTAAAAGAAAAGCAAAATCAAACAAAGCAATAAAGAAGCAAAGAAAACTTCAAAAACAAATAAATAAATAAATAAATGAAAAAGAAAGAAAATAAATACCTTTTGAAGACGAGGCTTGGGGACGTATGGACGGAGCGGGCGACCGGATCGCAATTCCACCTTGACTTGACTCAGCGGAACCAAAGCCTCCTAATGGCTACTAGGACGGCATCTTTGGAACTTCCTCGAACTAACTTGAGGAAAAAAACCATGAACAACCACCCAAAAGAAAACTTTTAACTGAAAAGGCAGTTCTTTCGAACCAAGCCTTAGAAAATGCTGGCTTTTAATCAATTAGGTTTGATTTTTTCTAGTCAAGTGTATTGAGTTGTATAGAAATGAGTTGGGGGGGTAGTTTATATAGGAATACCAGCTAAGAACATTTCTCACATTTTCCAATGTAGGATAACGAATCAGAAGTGTCAAAATCGCACACGGGCTTCCTGGGACCGCACACGGACCATTCTGAATTACACAGAAAAAACTAGAACCGCACAGGGCATGGACCACACAACCCTGTTTTAGGACCGCACACACCCTGTGCGAAACCGCACAGGGCTTGTGTGGTTCCTAAGGGACCCTGTGCGGTCACCTAGGTCAGATGGGTCGATTCTTCTGATTTTTCGACCCTTTCTTGCCCATTTCAGCTTCCAAGACTTATTTGCATGTCCGAGGATTCAGACGGTACAAAATTCACGGTTCACATTCTCATCTTATTCTTCTTTTACATATGTGTTTTGCACTCAAGTTAGTTGATTCGCCCATACTTTCGCTCGCCCATTGGGTCATTTTTCCCTTCAAGTGATATCAGAGCCATATAATTTCTATGCAAAATCCTTGTATGTGTTGTTTTGGGAATTTTGGTTTTGATTGAAATTGAATTTTAGCACAAAAGTTGTGCAAAAGACAGAGTAGTAACCAAAGTTACAATTGTTGTAACAGTCATTACTCTTGACGTAATTCAAAAATTTTGGACAGAGACAAAATTAACGTCCGTTACTCTTTTGTAACGGTCGTTACTTTTGTATAACATCCGTTATAATTATTGTCACAAACGTTACTTCTGGTCTCCTTAAAAAAATTTTGACACAATAGCAAAATTCACGTCCGTGAACAAGTTTTCACTAGAATGACACTCATGTAACAAGCGTGACAAATGTTGTCATGGCCGTTACAATGTAGACAAAAGTTATCACTACTCCAAAAGTATTTTAGACCTAATTTTCAATCAAACAAAAGTAGTGCTTGAAATATGATTTCAAATTAAAAGGAATTTTGAATATGAGATATTTAAAATTGGTTTTGGAAACATTCCAATAAGTCACAACATATATAAATACAATTGTTGTTGTGTTTATAATTTGTGTTGATTTTGTGAGAGGCATGAATGGTTGATCATGGACTTAAGAAACCATAATTTATGATTTCTTGTATGGGCTTGTAATAATTATTCTTTTAGTATTAGTTGGGTTGTAATTAAGTGTTAATTGCTAGTTTATGTTTTAAATTAAATTCATTGAGCCTTTGAGCTCTTTTGTTATAGTAATTTTATCTTGGTATGCCAAGGATACTAATGTATATATGGAGATATGGAGATACAAAATCAATAAAAGGTTCGACCCATGAAGATGCCTAGTGGGAGCATGAAGACTCAAGAGTTGTAGTTTTATGTTTGTAATTTAATAAACCTAAACCCTAACCCATTCCTTGTGGCTAGGAATTGGGCTCATTGATAGTCCATGATCAAATCTATGTAGTTAGTCCATTTTGATGATATATATAAAATACATGAGATGTATGTTAAAATGCTAATATGCAAAGTAAGACCTAATAAATAAATAAAAAAGGGCCCTAAAATGTTCCAAATAAATATTAAGTAATGGCTCTCCATTGGAGCAATAATTCAAGGAGTTTCAAACACTTATGTCATCATTTATGGAAGCATAGGGTGACGTAATTGATTTGAGAGATTTCATTGAAGTTATTGTATAGCATAAGATATTGCGAGCATAAGATACATTAATGGCAATAACAACAATGAGAACTTGAGTCATACAATGTTCAAATCCTTATGCTTGTTGGTTCAATGGGTTTGACTTAACTAGTGTGAAAGGCCAATAACGGCAATATGCACTTGAGGTCTATAACATTAGGAGCCAGAAGGATTGAATTGTTCACTTATAAGATATCAAATTCCCAATAACGACAATATACACTTGAGGGTCCTTAATGATTTTATAAGAATTCAATCACCTGCTAAAAATCCATCCCAATGGGATTTTCGTTTCCTACTTGGAAGTGTAGGATTCGCCAAATTAGTGAGAGGACTATTTTGATTAAAGATCAAATTATTATGGTAGTTACATTTCACATAGAACTAATAATCTTATTATTTTCTGCAAAAATCTGAAAAAATGTGCAAATCCTGCCTACTTGCAAGCATACTAGATGCTAATAGGCTCACAGAGCTTAACTTTGTGGATTGGTTGAGAAACCTTAAGCTTGTTCTTGCTTATGAGAAAATAGCTTATATGTTTGATTCTCATGCCTTGGACCCTTACCTGAAGGGGCCACTCCAAAGGAACATGCTACTTTGAGAAAGTGGCAAGAGGATCATATGCAAGCTAAGTGCATCATGTTGGCTTCCATGACTAATGAGTTGCATAAACAACATGAAAAGATGGTTAAGACTAGGGATATTTTACTCCAGTTACAAGAGTTGTATAGGGAGGAAAATAAAACTGCTAGATATGAGATATCTAAGCAGTTATTCCAAGCCAAAATGCATGAAAGGAAAAAGATTGGTCCACATGTCCATAAGATGATCTGGTTCATTTAGCAATTGGAGAATTTGGACTTAACCATAGACTCTAACCTTCAAATAGATTTGATCTTACAATCCCTTCTTGATTCTTTCTCCAACTTCATTGTGAAATTTCATATGAACAAGATGGAGTGCATACTTGTCGAACTTCACAATAAGTTACTGTAATATCCCAAAATCATGCAAGTTGTACAAGCCAAGATTATATGGTTGATGTATGATAGACACTCAGCTAAGTACCTATGTTAGTGACGAATGATTATGTTAAGATCCTTGTATTAGGTAGGTCGGAGAATTTTTCGCAATCAAGTTAAGCAAGTCCTAAGAGGTTGATGAAGCAAGTTTTATGAACAAAGGCCTAAGTAATGCCCTAAAATTATGTTAAGTAAGTATGATGAGCAATTGTATAAATAATGTGAGTGAATGATATGAAATATGCTTGGAGATGGAATTAGATATAAGAATCTAATTCATTAGCATGTATATGAGTTTAAGATATGCAAAAGAGAGTAGGAACCCTAAGTGAATTGGTAAATTAATTTATAACCCTAAGTTTGATCTTAGACAAGTAATGGTAAGTAATGATTGAGTACATGTTTATTAGGGGATTGTTAATGGAGAACATAATTGGATATAAATTGTCATGGCATGAAACTAATAAAAGGAAGATTAAGTAAAGATTTAGTGCTTAAATGGATACTAGGAATTTAAGAATGATAAGAAAGCAAAGGAAGGGAGAAAGAACTAAATGAATGACAAAATAATAAATAAATAAAACAAGAAATAAGATAATATATATATATATATATATATATATATATATATATATATATATATATATATATATATATATATATACATGATGGAGTGGCTGGCCAAAGTAAGCCTTTGGGCCCAAACAAGTTGTAAGAATTTGACTTTGAATAAAATCTAAGACTTTCTATACAATTCTACCATTTTTTTCACTCTTATCCATTTTCTCTACCAAATTCTATCTTCCAAGCTTTCTTTTTTACTTTCTCTCAATTTCAAGAAGAATTTCTTTTCATTTAAAGGATTGGTTTTCTATAGCTTACTAAGGAAAATTAATTCAAAATAAAAGGTAAGCTTAATTTCTAACTTTATAGTTTGATGTTAAGTAATTAATTATTTAGTCCTTTAACTATATGAAATTCGGCCAACTTGGATAAAATTAGGAGATGATATTTTCTAAGTTTAATTGATTAAAATATGAACTTGTGAGTGTATGTTGATGTTCAAGTTGAGTTTAAAACCTTCAATTAACTTGAATCATACATGATTTGTAAATTAGGGTTATAAGAGATTGAACCAATGTTATAGCAGAAATTTGTATCTTCGGTTTGAAGGTCTTAGAGACTGAATTTGGAAAAGGTTAAAAAACAAAAGTTGTAGATTTATGTTTAAAATATATTATTGTAAAAAGGTTTTGCAAGATTTGATATGTGTAAAATGATATTGCTCTTGATAAGAACTGGCTCAGAATACTATTTCTATAGGCAGTCTGAGATTAACCATTTGATTTGATGACTTTAAAGGATGAATTAGACAAAGTTTAAATATGAAAAACGTTCATCTATATGCTAGTTGACTTTCTGTAAATCATCTTTGCATTTGGACGTATATGTTTTGAGATATAGTCAAGATTGTGGGATGTGTTCAGTCTGTCCTTATGCAGAAATAGGACAAACTTTGAAAAGTTACTATAAATTGTGTATTATACATTTTGAGATAAATTTTAGATATATTGTAGCCTCACATGTATAGTTTAGTAAGAAAAAGAAATCTGGTCGTTTGGATTAGTAAATTAAAAGATATTGCAAAATCAGTCCTACAAAGTCAGGATAGTTTCATTAGGATTTTAGGTGATTTGAATTCGAAGTGGATAGATTATTAATCCAATAGTCAAATTAAGTGATTAAATGAGTTTCTTTTCATTTTCAAGAGTATTATGCAAGGTTTCCAAGAAAAGTAAATGGAGAAAGTAAAGGGAAGAGTAAGAAATCTTATTAGAGTTGGATGAGAATGAGTATTATAGCGTGAAAGTTTTTATGTTTAAGATGAGTAGATAATATATGTTACATTTGTTTGTCTCACTTATAACATAGGTAAACTATATATTTAGTTAGATTTCTATTTCATGAACCATACAAACTTTTCATGTTAATGGTTTGAAAGATTATAACTTTACAAGTTTTCCATATTGATGATTTGCAAGATTTAGATTTTTATAAGTTTTTCATGATAATAAATTATTATATTCATGATTTATAATTTTTACAAGTTTCCTTGATGAAAGGTTTTATATCCATGTTTTATATAATATTCAAGTTTCTCCCGTTAATGATCAAATAAGATCATGACTTTGCAATTTTATCCCATTTATGATATACTATGTTTAGGATTATACAAGTTAATGATCCATATATGTTTTTTTTTTTTATGCTATTATTTAACGACAATGCAAGCATTGTGTTTCATGTTATTATTTGATAAACATGCAAGCATTGTGTTTCATGTTATTATTTAATAAACATACAAGCATTGTGGCAGGAATCCTAAATTGATGGGAGCTCCATCTGGCTATGTGCATATAGTGACTCACTTGACAGGACCAAATTTATCAAGGTTCCACCTATGAGGGCCAAGTGTCCTAGGGTATAAGAACCAGATCAGTCTTGCGTTTCATGATAAATTACAAGTTCGACTCACTTGACAGGGCCTAATTCGTTAAGGTTCCACCTAGGAGGGCCAAATGTCCTAGGGCGCAAGAACCTGATCAGTCTTGCGTTTCATGATAAGTTACAAGTTCAAGTTATCATGTTTATCATGCTTATGCCTTATGATTACATTCATGTATCAGAAGGACATTCATGCTTCATAATTACTTTGTTGTATCATAATGATATTCATGTTTCATTGTGACATTCACGTATCAAAGATTACATTCATACATCGTATTGACATTCATGTTTCAAAGCGATGTATCATAATGATATTCATGTTTCATTGTGACATTCACGTATCAAGGATTACATTCATACATCGTATTGACATTCATGTTTCAAAGCGATAATTATGTATCATACCGACATAATATAATAGTTCTATTAAGTTATTAATAGTACTAACCATATTCTCATAAATTTCCAAGTTATATGAAACTATCTTATATTTTGAATTTCTTTTTCAGTTATCTACTCACTGAGTTTTACTCACCCCTCTCCCCTAATATTTTTTAGGTGCAAGTTTTCTAGAAGCTCCAAGGTGTGTAGGGCAATGGTGTGTTAGGTGGTGATGTTTTAGATATTGATTGTAACTTAGGTTTTATGTTAGATATTCATGTATTGTAATTAATAATCGAAAGTTGATAATAATCATGGCATATAAATCTTAATTATTGATTTATCATTGTAAAGTCAAGATGTTCATACTGCTTAAGTTCTGATCTTGGGATGTACTTTAAGGTTTTGCATGATACTAAACAAAATGACATTCTATCACAGTTCACTCCTCCCGGAACACCACAATTGAATGGTCTATCCAAAAGGAGAAATCACACCTTATTGGATATGGTGCTCTCCATGATGAGCTACACTAATATGCCTATCTCTTTATGGGGATACGCATTGCAGACTGCTTGTTACATCCTTAACAAAGTTCCCTCCAAGTCTATTTCTACTACTCCATATGAGATATCGAATGCTAGGAAACCAAGTCTTAAACATGTTAAGATGTGGGGTTGTCAAGCTTACATTAAAAAGCTAAAATCATACAAATTGGAGACTAAATTGATAAAGGGTAGGTTTGTTGGATACCCTAAAGATAGTTTAGGGTATTATTTTTATCTTCATGCAAAACAAACAAATGTTGTAAGCAAGGATGTCATTTTTCTTGAGAAATAGTTTCTTTAAGAAGGTGGAAAAGGTAGGAAGATAGTATTGGATGAAGGGTCATCCGAGGAGATCTAACAAAATGATCAAATGGACATTAATCAACCCCATGATGAACCAACTCCAATTGATGATATCTCCACACCAGCACCTCCGAGATCCAATAGAATATCTCATCCTTTAGAAAGATACAAATTTCTTCATGAGAATGAACAAAAGTTGTTCATTCATGGAGAAGTTGATCAAAGTGATGATCCTACTACATATAAGGAAGCTATATCAGATATAGATTCTTCCAAATGGATAGAAGCTATGAAATCCAAATTGGTTTCCATGTATGCAAACTAAGTCTGGGAACTTGTAGATCCACCCGAGGGTATTGTACCTATAGGGAACAAATGGGTCTTCAAGCGAAAGATTGGTGTGAACCTTTAATTTTGCACCTTTAAAAATAAAAAAAATAAAAATAAAATGAGAAAAGGCCAGCCTGACCTGCGGCTACCACAAGGAGCTTTGCGGCAGCTGGCCCTTTTTTCGAATTTTTTCCCATTTTTTCTGATTCTAACTTTTTCTTCAATTTTCACTTATCCCACATCGAAAAAATACAGTTTTTCATCCTAGCCTTCACCCTATATATAGGGGATCTCCCATACATTATTTTTCATCTTCTGGTGAGCTTGAAAAACCATTGCATCAAGCAAACCAGTCCTTGAGCTTGGTCCATCAAGGAAAGAGCCCCGAGTTTCAAAGTTTTCTTTTTATTTTATTTTGCTTTTGCAAAGTACGCCAAAGGGGTTCTTTCCTGCCATCCGAGGTCTGTGGTGCCGCCATCCAAGGCAAGTTCCATCCTCCCGTCCCCAAGGCGCTCAAGTGCAAGGTAAACTTCTTTTCCTTTCTCTTTTCCTTTCTTCATTTATTTAATTTATTTTTTCCTCTTTGGGATTCTCTTTTAGTTAGTTAATTAAATTAGCTCACCTTGGTTGTTAGTTAATTAATATTAATTAATTCAATTTGGTAAATTAATTAGGTTAATTAATTAATCCAACCCTCTCAAATCAATTAATCGAAACATGATAAAAGTCTAAGCTAAACTGACTCCTTCTCAAGAAGGAAAACTGCGTGGGTTCTGATTCTTATTCAAAGGGATACGTAAGCATGCTTGGTTCAAGCATCGAATCCAATTAAAATCAACCAACTTCTCCCCCATCACTTTCTTTTATGTTTGCTTTTGAATAAATAAGTTGTTCATGCATTCTTAAACTATTCATGAAATTTATTTTTAAGTCACTTTTATATTAATTGCCAAACTTATTTTGTTGAAATAAACCGAAAACATAGTCCCTGAATCCTCTTTTGTTTCGAGGCTAGTGTACTTTTCCTTTGGGATAAAAATTGGAGTCAAAATGAGTTTTTACCTTATATTTTTCCAAATAAAAATAAATTAATGTGGCGACTCCTCAAAATGCAATATTCAAATCCAAATCTAAAAATAAGCCCAAGGGCTTCATCGTGAGTTCTAGTCCAAATGAGCATTTCAATTCCCTTTTAGCATTTCGGATCAGTACTAGGGCGAGGCCTCACAATTGGCACAGATGGAAACATGAAAATGTTTAAAGCAAGGCTTGTAGCAAAAGGGTTTCACCAAAGGCAATCGGTTGACTATGAGGAAAACTTCTCACCGATAGCTATGCTTAAATCCATTAGAATATTATTAGCTATAGTTGCACACTATGACTATGAGGTTTGGCAAATGAATGTCAAAACTGCCTTCCTTAATGGTTATATTGAGGAAGAAATATTTATGGAACAACCTAAGGGTTTTGAATCTCAAGAGAGTTCCAAAGTGTGCATGCTTAAAAGATCTATTTATAGTGTTAAGCAAGCTTCGAGAAGTTGGAATCATCATTTTGATGAAGCCATCAAATCATTTGATTTCATGAACAAAGATGAGCCTTGTGTGTACAAGAAGGTTAGTGGGAGTGCACTCACTTTCCTTGTCTTATACGTGGATGATATCCTATTAATTGGGAATGACATTGGTATGCTTACAACTGTAAAGGTTTGGCTATCCAAGACTTTCTCTATGAAAGACTTAAGAGAAGCTACTCCCACAACTTGGAGCAACACCAGTACCAATTAAACCATCTGACACTTGATCAGGTAAGACAACCAAATATGTTAGTTCAATGCACAAGATTAAAATTCATTATACTTACCTCACTTCTTCATAGGTGATCTTGACTCCATGGAGACCCCTAGAGAACTGCCCTGCTTATGTGATCGGGGCAATAGGCTTGACCGGAAGAAGGCAACTTCTTCGATGTGCCACTCACTATCTCTAGTACTTAGGTGAGTGAGTGTACAGATGGGAGCAGGGTCCAAACTTGATATGAATACCTCATCAACCTCCAGCTATGGCTTTTACATTCTTACTACAAGGCGAGGATCTAGCTGCTGCGCTAGTAGGCTGACATGCTGAGGAGTTCTTAGATCCTGTTGCTGAAGGTGCCTACCAAGGCATCATTACCCAATACCTACTCCCTACAGTTCCTCCTTCTGGACAATACTTAACCCCAGAGACTCAAATTCCTAAGATGATGCCAGAGTAACTAAAGCTAGACAGGTCTGTTCATGATTCTTGACTATTTGCTTATTAGTTATTTTACCTTACCTCACTGACTGTGCTTTATATAGGGATCGAGGCCCAAAAGGCCTCGCATTGGTGACGAAGCTTCTACTTCAGCCTTGCTGATGCTGGTATTGATGAACCAGCTCCTGTAGAGCCTTTCTCGAGCATGACGGTGGGTAACCTATTCGCCAGCCTCTACCCTACCTTCCATTATGTAGATTATATGGGAGTATTACGGGATGGAGTTTTGGATTTAAGCACTGACACTGCCCTCACATACTACTCATGTAATAGATCCTTATTGTCCTGATTTCCTCTATCCCAGAGCACTTATCAAATACATTTGTTGTGCAAGTACCTCAAGCTGTTGCAGAGCACTATCATCACCTATATTTTACCTCGAAAAGGCAAATCACCCTCATTTCTCAGCAGAAGCAAGCTGAATTGGTTAGTGTGCACAAAATTTCAAACAAGTATATACAAAGCTTAACATATTATACAAATCATATACACAAATACTGATGCAATGCATGACTTTGGATGCAGGATGCGGCTAGGAGAGAATTGGTATGCTTTCTAAAACTTAAATTTTTTCCTAACTAATGCACAATGCTAATGCTTTATAAGTTGTGTTCTGTAGAAATTCTTCGTCGCCATGTTCGCCATATGGATTTGGAGATGGGGGGCTGCTGGGAGAGGTGCCAAAGGTGGTAGTGGTGCAGGACCCAGCAAAAGACAGGCTCAGACCTTACAGCGATGGAGGTGATAGCAGGATGTTAAGGAGGAAAAAGAAGAAGCTGATGAAGAGGAAGAGGAAGAGGAGTTCGAAGGTACCGAGATGAAGACAGAGAGCAAGGAGAGGGTGGTGATGATGATATGGAGGATGACTTCGATTAGGCTAGGGTCCAAATAATTTAGCTTCTCTCTTTGTGCCTATATTCCATATGCATACTTTCTACATATTAGATATGTACTTATATACTATTAAACTTCTAATTTCATAACTTTTGTTATAAATTAAAGTTTAAATCACCATTACAATGTTATTCTTGTATATTCAACCTTAAATATTGTTTATCCAAAATTAAAATCAATGAAACAGGTCAAAGAGCAGCAAAACTAGCCTTTTAAGTTCAACCTGCAGCTGATGAGGCGTATAAGGTGGCCTGCACCCCATGTATTGCCAACCACAGGGTGTAGGCATAAGCTTGCACCCTTTTTGAACTGAATGCATGGGGCGCAGGCTAGGACACACGCCCCATGCATGCAAGAAACGAACCTAAAGTAACCCACTCCGACTCTAACTCTGTTTTAATGCAATAAAAGTCCACTATACACCTTTGTATCGTTGAATCAACCCTTTGAGAATCCCAAAACATAATCCAAACCTCTAAAACATGGCACCTACACACAAACAACAAATCAACAACCTTCTTATCAAATTCAAAGCAAGAGATTTGGAACACCTCTCCGTTTTCCAATTACAAGGGGTTGCTATCTCTTCAGCGAGTGGCCATCAACTCCTCTCTACTTGAAGCTGCCATGACTTTTTGGGACCTAGAAACCTATGTTTTTCTCTTCAACATAAAAGAAATTTGCCCCTTATATGAGGAATTCAACTCCATTCTTGGTCAGACACCCATTGCCACTGATATTCATGTCATCTCAGCTTATGAAGTGGTTTTACCTAGAGTTGCCATGTTTGTCCTCGAGAAGCCACTATCAAAGGTCCTTCAACATACTCGTGAGGGCTCATTCATACTAGATAGCCACTTAGAGCGGATTCCCTAGCTCAACCCATAACACACTTTATGACGGAATACCATTTGTTTATGCCTCCTTGTTAACTTGCTACTAATAACCAATCCAAAAACTGGGGTTGCTCGTTTGCTATCCGTTATTGAACAAATGGAGACTAGAAAGACTCTAGTCCCTTTAATTCCTGGAGAAACTCTTATTGTCCTAGATCATTAATGTGAAACAAGAAGATTCACAGGGAGCCCACTGTTACTATACATTTGTAAGTTTATCGCATCTCTTATTTTATATTGTACTCAAACTAACTCTCATTTTTAACAGATATGGCTACTATAAAAGTTGGGGAGGATCACCCCTCCTCTTGAGCACTTGATCGCCCGATATAATCTGAAACATCATACTAGACGAATCATTACCAGGCCAAATGACCCAATAGACAACTGGGTTGAATTCATTCAGACCCTTCCAAATGGTGTTGTGAGGTGGATATGTCCCTGGTGGAGGATTCGCTCTGTTACTACGTACACCTACATTAGAACCATTCCTTTGTGTAGACTATGCGAGGCTACTTTCTATTTACCATAAAGACTCTGCAGACAATTTAGGCAGAGGCAAGAAATTCCTGAGATTGCTTATCCTCAGCTAAATAAACTAATCTCAGAAATCATAATTGTTTGAGATTGGAGTTCAATATGTCATCATCATAAATTCTTAGATTTTTTTTGTTATTATTATCTTGATAATAATACAACATCAAGTATATAGCCCATACTTTTAAGTTTATTACCATAATAAACTATGCAAACATTAAGGAAAAACCCATTTGACTCCAATTATTTATCCAATGAAAAAAAGTGCACTAGCCTCGATTACCAAAGAGGATTCGGGGACTAGGTTTTCAGTTTATTTAATTAAAATGAGTTTAGCAAGTTTAATCCACAATGACTTAAAATGGATTTCATGAACAATTATAATGCATGAACAATAATGTATGAATTGAAGTAAAATAAAGCAATGAAGAAATTGAAAGCAATAAAGGAATTAAATACAGAAAGTAAATAAGAAATCTTAAATTTACAAAATAAAC
>CATKHJ010369100.1:0-30070 GCA_949750685.1 Vernicia montana | reverse complement strand
GGTCAGTGGAGTGGCTGAGCAAGGAAGAGGGGAAACATGTATTTTTATTGAGTTTACCGTATAAAAGATATATTTGTACATAGAAATGATATTTTTGAAATAAAATTCTTTGGACCGTATAAATGTTATTTATTTATATTTGTAGGTTATTGTTGAAATTTTCCCTTAATATCCACTATCCTCTTCCATCCGTTCTGTTAAAAAGAAATTATTATTGATTATATATATATATATATATATATATATATATATATATATATATATATATATATATATATATATATAACTCCTCAGTTCTGGGAGGAACACTTGATTTTGGATTTTAATAGTTCAAGCGAATGAAGAATATTTACATTTTAAAAAAAATTATTAAATTGAAATTAAGTTGCACACTTAGGTGATATTTAGTAAAACTAAAAATTAAACGCTAAAAAATTAAGTGTTGAAAATAAAAAAGAAATTTTTAAACTTTGAATATAATCAATTTGTTAACTGTTATTATTGAAAATTATTAAAAAAATTTATTGGACATAATTAACCATATGCTAAGAGTATAAAAGTCATATTAATAAAATGTTAAGGGTATAAAAGTCATTTTAATAAAAAAATTTAAAAACTCAATAGTTGAGCATGTACAATAGAAATTTGAAGTCAAATATTTTAATTTATCATTTTAAATGATTTTTTAATTAATTAAAAATTTTAAGTTGTCACCATTTTATATTATCAAACTATTTTAAAATTAATAAGTATTGAAAATATTAAATTAAGTAATAAATTGAGTTATCAAATACCTCTTAGACATAATCTAGTAATAAATATATATGTGATATGAGAGAAATAGATTCATTCCTCCTAAAAGTATCTTGGAATTAAGTGTATAAATGTATAAAACATTAACTATTTTTTAAAAAAAATAAAATTGAAAACCAATCAAATTAATATGAATTTGATTGCTTCAATTTTGATTTAGAAAATTGCCAAACTGATAGAATAGGTTGAATTGGAAAATTAAGGCCAAGATTTAAGTAATCATATCATGAACATCCCTGCTGAAAATATCTAACACCTATTATTGTATATATGATATATATTATGTATTTGTTTATCCATAAATTAAATCACTATGCCAATAATAATATAGATGACTAGATGCTCTTAGTGCAAATAAATGTACCAAGAAGAAATTTCTTTCCTTTATTTTTTGCTTAATTACCAAAAAAAAATAAACTTAACTTTTGTTATCTTTTGTAATTTCATAAAAAAATTAATAATTTTGGCAATTAAATGCATAAACTACTAAATTTTTGCAATGTTATTACCAACTTAAATTTTGACTAATTTTTCAACAAAAATTGTCTCCATGACTATGATGGTTGGTTTTAATTATAACTGTCATGTGAGAATAAAAAACTTAAAATAAATTAAATAAAAATGAAGTCATTTCTATTTCATCTAAAATAAAATCTCTAATTTCTCAATTTTAAGATAAACTCTTTATCAGTATCATGTCCCTCTCTACCGCATGCAAACATCTGCTTTCGTCATAATTGCATCACCACTTTGCATGAATTTGAAGGGGAGTTATTTCTGTTCGGCCCACATGTACTAAAATGCAGAATAATAACAATCAATAAAAATAACACCAGTAATTTAACGTGGTTCACCTTTAATTTTGGGCTACGTTCACGGAACAAATTTCGAATAAAATACTTCTACTATTACGAATAGTAGGTACAAGAGAATCTTTTCCAGATTAAATTTAGAGGCAATACAATATTAAAATGAGATAAACCCAAAATAGTAACACTCACAGTGTTTCCAAAAATACCACAAATATTTTTCTCACTATTTTGTCACTCCCCTTTTTATGAATTATTTCCTAAAAATAATAAAATTCTCACTCAAAATTTCCTCAGAGAAATTTTTCTCTCTAACTCTTTAAAATTGCTTCTTTGCAATTTCTATCTATGTATCTCTCGTTTCTATGCATGGCTATTTATAACCATGCATCTGTACTGTTAATGAAGAAGCCAATTCCAAATGGAATTGGCTTCCTCAATAGTCAGTTTTTATTAGTACCGTTTTAGATTTTTTTTTTTTTTTTCAAATGTGTGGGTCTCTCCACTGAGAGGGACACCACAACAATTTCAGATGAAATGAAAACAACATCTGTTATTTTATTTTTTCAGATATGAATCTATTTTTAAGACAACTATGGCCATGTACGTAGGCAGATTTTATCGAAAGTTAGCTAGAATCTAAACCGATGATAACGTTGTAAAATTTTAATAGTTTGTGTATTAAATTACTAAAATTAAAAATTTATGATTAAATTACAAAAATTACAAAGTTTAAGATTTTATTTTATAATTAACCATAAGTAAAAAAAAAAATCCTACCCGTCTTTTCTCTTAATTTTTTCTAAAATTTATTGTTTGAACCACCGTCGATTTTAATTCGGTCGACAGTGGTTTATTTTTCTTTATTTTGTTTAGTTTTTATTTTCAATAAGATATATCTGTTAATCTGTGTCTTTCTAAATATAAATTTAATTTAATTTTTTTTACTTTATGAGTTTTATTATATCTTTTATGAGATTTAATAAGTTATTAGTTTTGTCTTTCTTAATGGGAATTTGTTTGTCTTCTGTCATAGGAGTTAGGACAAGTTTGAGTATGATATTTAGAAGATCAGACTCGTTTAAAAACTCGTCAAACGACAATGAAATCGATTTGTGACTCTGTATAACTACCGATTAGAATATGTTTCTTACCGATATGCCAAACACAGTTAATGTGTTGTATACAATTGTTTCTTCAATATGATTAATGAAATTCAAAGGAAAAACTCATATTTATAACAAAATTTGTATGTATTTCTTGAACGTAGTCAAATTTACTTTTTTATTTTAAGTTGTATTTATTAATCATTATCAATGAAATATTCATTTTATTTAAAAAAAGAGAGAGAGAGAGAGATTTTATTTTATAATTAAGCCTTATTTTTTTATAAACTATTCAGAGGAGTAACTCTCCAATCCTATAAACCGGCAAAAAGGTTAAATTAGTTATCGAACTTAGTATCCGAGGATAAATTATGACAAAATCACATTTTTTATCATCAAAGTTCTCATACTTGGTAATTTTTTTCAAATTAGTCTTTGATCAAACTTTGGCTAGTGCGTGTGCTATAAAATCAGACGAAATAACATTAATTTCATAAGTCCTGTTTGACATAATTTTTCAAAAAAATGTTTTTTAAAAGTTTTTTTTTTAATTTTTTCAGTTTTGAAAAATACTTTTGAAAAAAACAAAATTAAAAATACAGTTTCAAAAAAAATAAAAAAAATCAATCAATTAAATAAAAAATTCAAAAAGTGTTTTTTTAGCCTGCAAGCTAATAGTAATCAATTAAATTTAAATTTTAGGGGTAGTAGTGAAAGTTATTTTTTAATATTGTGTAATGATTGAATGTTTTAATGAATGAAATTGATGATATTTTGTTGATCATTATACACATCTTTATTTAGTATTAAAAATTGAATTCCATGGACAAAATAAAAATTAAACAATCAAATGAACGTAAGAATTGCAAAATCTAAAATATCATTCATTAATATCTATAAATAATATTCAAACAGAGTCGGATTAGAAAATCTAATAAGGGACGATAAAAAATTAAAACCTAACTTATAATCATATAAATTAGTACCGTGCTATATTTAATTTTCATTAATTATTAATATATTAATTAATCACACAATAATTTTTGGAGGCTAAATAACACTTTTTGAATTTTTTTGTTTAATTGATTATTTTTTTAATTTATTTGGAATTGTTTTTTTCAATCTTACTTTTTGGAAAAACATCTATTCACCTATTTTTTTTTTTTAACTGAAAAAACTGGGAAATTTTTTTTTTAGAAAAAACATTTTTTTCGAAAAATTATGCCGAACGGAACTTATGAAATTAATGCTATTTCATGTGATTTTATAGCACACGCATTGCCCATAGTTTAACTAAGGACTAATTTGACAAAAATTGCCAAATATAAAAATTTTGATGATAAAAAAAGTAATTTTATCTTGATTTATCTCCGGTGTCAAGTTCAAAGATTAATTTGACCATTTTGCCCCTATAAACCTTTCGCGTCAATTCCAGTAACTTTCGGATATGAAATTGCTCAACAAAAATCTCTTAACTTTTTATAGTTGATATGTCCCAAAAACTATAATTAAGAATCTAGGGATTATTTATTTTTATTTTGTTCTATACTAAAAATTTCTATATTGAAAAGCAATTTGATAAAATAAGGACTTAATGTGACAACTTATTTTTCTCTTTTAAAACACTAAATAATAAAAATAAATATATTTTAATAATAAATTTTACTAATTCAGAAAAAAATTGAAAATAACAACCATACCAAATGGATCCTAAGTGTCTTGGAATACCATTCTCTATAATATTGTTTGATTTTTGTTGTTGCATTCTCTATAATATTATTTATTAAAGGATTAATTATATTATTAGTGTTTGAACTTTTGAATTTTTATTATTTTGATATAGGATTTTTTTATTGAAGTGTTTAAATGATAAATTTCTTAATCATGTGTTTATATTGATTTGTTTATATTGATTTGTCATACGACTCATACCTGAAAATTGAATAAAGTGGCTTGAATTTTTAACAAATTATCCCTGCGAAAGTAGATATTTGATTGATGAAGTAAACAAGAAATTATATCCTTGATGATGTTCACAGTTTGCTTTCTACTGAATCATACTGATGTTAGCATTAGGCATATTAAAATGACAGCAAATGGGGTGGCTCATGTGTTGGCTTTAGAAGCAAAAAAATCATATAGGCAGACCATTTGGGTTAATACTTTACCTGTTTATGCCTTGGAGGCTCAATCTTTTGATGTTCAGCTTTCTGTTTATTAATGAATTGCAAGTTTCCTTTCAAAAAAAAAAAAAAAAAAAAAAAAAAAAAAATTTATATCATACAACTATGAGTCTATGAATCCAACTAAAATTCCTAATTAGAATGACAAACCACTTCAATATCGAAACATGGCGAATTTTTTGTAAGGAATAAAAAAATAATTCAGAGAGTTCTTTCATCTTGTTTCACTTTTTTTTTTTTTTGAATAGTGTTTCTTTCCCTCTAACTTAAAAAAAAAATCACCTTTTTTTAAAAAAAAAAAAACTGTGTTTCTTTCCCTCCAACTTAAAAAAAAAAAAAAAAAAAAAAAAAAATCAAAGAGCTCTGCCACTAGGAACAAATAAATGATTCAGAGAGGGTGAGAAGGCAAATCATGTCGAAGTGCATGAATTCTAGGCAAATCTCCTTCTACCAAAAGTCATCATATAATTAAGCAGGTAACAATATAATTTCTCTCTCAAAATTTAAAGTTTATTAGATTAATTGATAACAAAATTTGGATCTATTTGATAAACCCAAAATTATAGCCTTACAAGCATGGATTAAAAAGAAAATTACTTGGATCAGGGGCAGATCCAGAAATTTTTGTCATTGGGGCAAAATATGCATAGATACAAAAATTATATTCACCAATAAAAATCATAGTAAATTTTTGAACATTAATAATATTATTTTCATACTAACAAAGGTAATTTTTTTAATTAAAAGAAAATAATATGAAATATTGATTAAACTACAAAGTATTAAAAATATTATGCAGACTAGTTTTTAAAAGAAAATAAAAATGAAGTCAAATTAACAAATAAATAGAATAAATTTAATATGTAATTACACATTCAACTATAATCAAATAAATATAAATAAAATTTAGAGTAATTAAAAATTAAATATTAACCATTTATCGGGGCAAGTTTGTAGAATTTAGTGGGGCAAAATCATATATATATATATATGGACTTCTCTCATGAGCATAGAGATGAAGCAATTGAGACACTTGCTAAGTGATTTGCCACTTCAATTAGGAATTCTAGTTAGAGTCATGGTGGTAGTATATAAATTTTTGAAGTAACAATTTTTTATTTTATATCCTAAGAAGGTCACATTTTTATTTTAGGAAAAGAAGGTCTAGTTATGTTGAATTATTCTATAAAATTGTATTCATAGACTAAAATGAATATTTTCATTTATATTAAACTTAAAATTTTAAAATTTTGTGAATTTTATTTATATTAAACAATACTTTAGTTACATCCGATCCATTCCATGGTCTATAAATTGTGAAAAATCAAAACCTAGCAAGGGAAAGACGATAAATATGATGATAAGTACATGCACTTCCCTCTCAAACCTTTTCAACGGTGGCATATAAACTTGCAATAAGTTGATCAGTTATATCTTCTCAGTCAAGGGATAACTACATATTAATGGTGTCTAAACTTTATTTTTTCAATGTTGTTGAGAAATGGTAAAGTAGTGTTTTTCTGTCAAAGACACACACACACACACACACACACAACACACTAGGATTGAGCTCATATATTAAAAGTTACTTAAATGTAGTTTTTTTAATTAATTAATCATTTCTTATGTTTAATTTTAATATTGTATCAATGAATTGGAATATAGTGAAAATCTCTTGTCATAATAAATCAATTTCAGTTCGGAAATAAATCAATTAAATTCCACAGAAGGAAATTCAGGATTTCCTAGAATTCATAATAATTAGCATTAACATATATAGAGATTGATTTACTTAAAATATATATTCATAATTTTTATCTAAAATATTGTTAAGAATTATTAAATGATTATTTTAAAGTTTAAACTCGTCTATTACCCAAAAAAAAAAAGTTTAATTTGATTTAATCAAAATTATTTTGTTAGCATTCCATAATTTATTTCTATTTATAAAATTAAATAATAATTAGCTAATTGTAAAGATGTTAAAATTATCTTATAAGGACTAAATTGCACTTTTATTATAAAATTAGGGATTAAAACATGATTTCCTATTTCTAAAACTACGCTGTTTTAGTCATAGATTTTTATTCTCTTCTCAACCCTAGGTATATATTCATTTTTAACTCATTTATTTTCATTTTGTTAGGTTTAACAAAATTTTTGAGAAGAGAGGGAGAGAGACAGAGGTGGCAGAAGCGTCGCCGAGCATAGGTGAAGAGGGAAAGCCTTTTTCGGTGCTTGAGCTCTGTTGGTGATGGCTCCTTATGGCTCTAGAAGCTAAGTCTTCTTCCTTTTCTTTTAGCTTAGTTTTTCCATTTTAATTACTTGTTTTATTATTTTGTTTCCTGTTCTTTTGATTTTCTTTTCTTCCTTTTGGTTCTTAACAATTTTGTGGCTTAAATTCATGTTTTACTTCTTATTTACCTTCATTTATCCTTGGATCTTGTATTTTGGTTCTTTGTTTCTTCTTTTATGGCTTAGACTTGTGTTTATCTTATGATATTAGACGATTTGTGGTTTGGATATGTGTTTATTGTGGTTTTGCTTCTCCTCTTTATTATGTAAATCTATGGATTTCCGTTTTCTTGTTGTGTTTAGGAGATGGAGTAGCTTTGTGGAATTAGATTGTGAATATGGTGATAGATCGGTGGCTTTCAAGGAGGAAGATGGCTCAGATGAAAAGATTGTAGAATTTTTGAATCTTTGTGTAATTATTCTAGGAACTAGTCTGTAACTATTTTTCTTATCTAGGGATCAAAATATAATTTGTTAGTTAAATGGGCTTGTAATATTTTTGTTATTTATTTTCTACCTAGATTTAGTTTGTATAATTATTTAATCTATTATTCTTTAATCTCTGTAAAAATATATTATAAGCAAACAAAAAATTTAAAAGAGAAGATTTTTTTTTGTGAAATTTCAAGATATTACATTTTTGAATCTCCGTATTGGATTGGATTGAAATATTCAATCTCTGAATTTTATTGTTCTAAAATTTTCAGGACAATACAATATGGGGATTTTTTATTTCGATTTCGGTTCCTATTCTTTTCAAATTCAAATCTCCGAAATTCGATCTAATTCTAGAGATTTTCAAATCTTTGGATTGGACTGAACCGTGCTCATTCCTACAACACACCCAAAATAGGTCATGAAATTTGAACCTCAGAATTGGTTATCCAATTGTATTGATTTCCATAGGATTTATATAGCTCTAGTCATAAAAGAAATAGTACACAAAAGGTAGATTATAGCCATGCCTATCATGCTTAACTTTGCACCTTATCTAAGCCATACTTAGCTAACTTTAACATGCAAACTAACCCATACCAACTACCTAATCCCACTAATAGACTTGTCGTCACTGCAGCTTCTAAAACTAAATTCAAAGTACAAATTTCCCACCAAAAAACAAAGAAACTAGAGACTAAGTAAATTTTCAACTCTCAATACTCTTCCTTGAGGTTTTTTTTTTGACACTCCAAGTTTTCCTCTTAATTCTTCAAACTTAGTCTTAGGTAGGGATTTAGTAAAAATATCAGCAATCTGCTCTTCTGTCTTGCAGTGCACCAAGTGTATATCTTGGTTCTTATCATCTGCCTCTCTTAAGAAATGGAACTTAACATTAATATATTTAGTTTTGTCATGCTGAACAGGATTGTTTGCAATGGCAATGGTATATTTTTTATTCATATGAATGACAATAGTTTCCCTTTGGTTCAGTCCCAAATCAGCTATGAGTTTTCTAAGCCAAATATCTTGGTTAGCAGCAGTTGTTGCTACTGCTGCCATGTGTTCTACCTCAGTAGTAGACTGAGCTACAACCACTTGTTTCTTTGAATTCCAACAAAAAACATTCTGAGCCAAGGGTAAAAGCATACCCTGAAGTGCTTCTGCAATCATCAAGACTACCAGCCCAATCATTGTCATAATAACCTTATAAAACTCCATTTTCAGCTTTGAGAAACCAAATTCCAAGCTTAGTAGTTTCCTTCACATATCTTAGAATTCTCTTTGCAGATTTAAGATGTGTTTGATTGGGGGCTTGCATGAATCTAAACAACAAACCAGCAGCAAACATCAAATATGGTGTTGAGGCTATTAAATATAATAAACTTCCAATTATGCTCTAAAAATATTTGTATTTGCCCTAGCATTTCCATCTTCTCTTGAAAGTTTATCATTCATCACAAGAGGAGTTGCAATTGATTTCCAAATTGCAACTCTTTATCTTGAATTTCTTTAATAAATCATGTGTATACTTTCTTGGGAGAGAAATATACCTTTATTGCATTGATGAATTTCCATACCAACGAAGTAATTTACTTCCCTAAGATAAGACATCTCAAATTTCAGCTTCATTTCTTCTTTAAATTGCTCTAATAATTTTGAATCTCTTTTTATCACCCAGAGATCATCAACATACAAAGACACAATGAGATACTCCTCATTTCCCCCTTCTATAATATATAGTGTAGTTTCATTATCACTCATCCTGAAGCCTTGCTTTAACAAATAGGAGTTAATTTTGCTATACCAGGCCTATTCATGATTGTTTTAGGCCATAAAGCCTTCTTTAACTTATAAACCATTTCACCACTTCCATGAGCTTGAAACTCTTCAGGTTGTTCCACATAAATATCTTCTTGAAGCAAGCCATTCAAGAAGGCTAACTTGACATCCACATGACACATTCTCCACCCCTCTTGAGATGTAAGTGCCACTAATAGCCTAATAGTTTAATGCCTGGCTACTGGCACAAACGTGTCACCATAATCTACTCTTGGTTGTTAGGCATAACCTTCAACAACTAATTTGGCCTTATACTTAGAAACTAGCCCATTAGGATCAACTTTTGTCCTAAAGACCCACTTCACACCAATTACATTCTTGCCTTTTGGTTTAAGAGCAAGCTCCCAAGTTTTATTCTTTTCAATCATCTCCATTTCTTCCTTCATAGCTTGATTCTACACTTCAAATTCTACTGCTTTTTCATAACTTAAAAGTTCACTTGCTAAGTTGCACCTCTCGCACATATACTAAAGATTTTACTTTTGGCACATGAGTATTTATTGTTTGTTGAACATCTAAATCAACTTCCTCATCTTGGAAGTTATTTCTTAAACTTTTTGCCTCAATAATTTTAGTTTCATTGCCTTGCTAAAATACTGCATTACCTTTTAAAACCTGCTTCTTTTCCTAATCCCAATTTGCTTCTTCATCAACATTTACATCCCTACTCACCTTAACCATTTGGTATCTAAATTGTAGACTCTATACCCCTTTGTTTGAGTTGCATAACCCAAAAAGATGCAAATTTCTACTTTCTCATCCATGTTGCTTCTTTTTGCACTTGGAACTAGCACATAACAAACTAAACTAAAGATCTTCAAGTGTTGTACTGAAGGTTTTCTACCACTCCAAGCCTTAATTGGAGTTTTACTTGCCACAGACCTTGTTAGGAGTTTGTTAAGCAAGTATACAACAGTTTATATTACTTCTGCCAAAATTCTTTAGGTAGTTTCTTCTCTATCAACATACACTTGGTCTACTGGCCATTTCTATTATTGTCCTATTTTTTCTCTCTACAACTCTATTTTATTATGGAGTGTCATAGTATGCTGTCAACTAGTGTTGAATCCCCATTTCTTCACAGAATTTGTTGAATAATATTGAAGTGTACTCTTTCCCATTGTCTAACCTCAAGGTCTTCAACTGTTAGCCATTTTGCTTCTTTGCAATTTCCTTGAATTGTTTAAACACAGAAAATTCTTGGGGATTTATTTCGTAGAAAATAAATCCAAGCCATCCTATAGTGAAATCATCAATAAATAAAATGAATTGCTTGTTTTGGCTCAATGATTCTATCTTCATTGGACCATAAACATTAGTGTGCACTAATTCTAATTTACCCTTTGCTCTCTAAGTTTTACCAGCTTTTTGTGTAGCTTTCCAAGTTGGCAACATCCACATACCTCATCACTGATAGAAATCTATCCCATATACATTACTAAACAATTTGAAGACAAGAACTTCAGAGAATTGAGGTTGTAATGCCCAAACCTTCTATGCCACATCTTATAATAACTAGTACTGTATGAATGATCCTTCACTAATTCCCACCTAAAAGGATAGCTATTAACAACCATTCTCACCTTAACTATCTCAACACCATTAGGATAAAAAATAGTGCAACAACAATTTTTGAACAACATTATATACCTTTTTTTTTTTTTTTTTTTTTCATTTGAGTTACACTAAATAGATTTTGATCTAACCTATTTATGTATAAGACATCAGAAACTACCTTAGTACATTGCTTAGTTTGGATAGCAATAGACCTTCTGCCTTGAGCTTCCACTACATCTTCATTGGCAAGCTTAACCTTTGTTTTATCACTTCTATCCAATGTGTGAAACTAGCTTTCATCACTGGCCATATGGATAGTGCACCCATTGTCAACAAACCAGGTATGTTTTGATATTTTGAAAGACTGAGAAAGCATGAACAAATGGTTCTTCTGCTAAACTTGCTCCTCAACAAGGTTTACCTACTATGTAAAGAGATTTTAGAAATTAGATAATTGAATGGGAAAAACTGACCAAACATCTTTCATTATACAAGCTTATATACAGTAATTAAGGAAGAGATAAACTTTACTGGTACATCCATCTAGCTAAAGATTAGTATTACATATAACAAATAAAAAATAAGTTGAGAATGAATAACATAATTTACAAAGGTGAGCATTTTCCTTTTACACACCCTCGCCAGATGGATCTCATGAGTTGTAACCATTGTCTAGACTGTGGTTTTGTTAAAACATCAGCAAGTTAGTCCTTGTTGGATACATATAAGACATGAAGTGTTCCATTTTACACCCTTTCATGTGCGAAGTGATAGTCTAGTGACAAATGTTTCATGCAAGTATGGAAAATAGGATTTGCACAAAAATAAGTGGTGCCAAGATTATCACAATAAATAGTTGGAGGTTTGGGTAACTGAATATTGAGTTCAGAGAGTAAAGAAGCAACCCAAGATACCTTTGAAGTTGCTGATGCGACAACACGATATTCGACCTCGGTATATGAATGTGCAACACTTCTTTGCTTCATTAAGATCTAAGAAACTGGAGTACCACCAAGATATACAATATAAGCAGATGTAAAAAGAAAAGAGTCTTAATCACCTACCCAATCTGAATTGAAAAATGTTGTAAATGATAGAGCATATGAAGGTTGAATAAATAGGCCATAAAAAATTGTTCCCTTAAGATACTGGAGAAGCCTTTCAACATGTGTGAACCCTTAATTGTCACGACCCGATTCCGGAGCCGCGACGGTTCTAAGGTATGTGTAGGCATAAGGCCACCAAAAACCCGTAGAACCCAACAAATTCCTTGGATCAATAAAATCATATTCAATACCAAACATATATTTTATCACATATTAACCCAATTATATCATTTACAATACCATTCCATTATATCTTAATTAAATAGAAAATATCTACTGTCTAAATCCATTCAATTACTAAGGAGTGTCTAGAGAAATATTAAAACAATACACCATAAGTAATATAAATAATTACATCAAAAATAGCTTCTTATAGAGGAAAGGAAATCAAGAAGCTCAGTATTCTCTGTTTCTAACATTTTCTACTCTAGTACCTGAAAAAAAATGGTGAAGAGGGGTGAGCTTTCAACTCAGGGAATTATGTAATATATCGATACCTGGGGGATGTATGAAGAAATATCATATATCAAAATATGGGTCAGAACATTAACATATATATATATATATATGTGTGTGTGTGTGTGTGTGTGTGTGTGTGCAAGAAAAGCATCACATAGACAGAACCAAACAAATAATTAATTAATAATAACTAATAAGGGCAGTAACTTCTCCATTTTTAACTAATAACGCATGCTTGGCTGAGCATACGCTTAGAGTACATAGTTCTCTTTAGGTAGAACACTGACAAATTTGACTCTATCAGCTGAGTCACCGGTACACAGGGCCTAATGGCTTATCCTCCATTAGTATAGGTGTTCTGTCACAAATATGGTTTATGGTTCGGTCAAAAGTTCGGTATGAACAATAACAAAAATATAGACCCAAGTAGTCTTTCAGTAATCAATGGACAATATTCAATAATTTCAGAACAACAAAAGATTATTTATAAATAATCAATATGATCAATATAACAAAAAGAACTCAATGGTCAATTCAAAAAAATGATATTATCAATAAATATCAATAAGCCATATAATTATTTAGAATAAATAATTTAATAGGATTGCAAATAACAATTTATGGTAGGTTACCATGTACTGATATATTCCATAGCTCACCTCTCTATGCAAATTTCTCCAATCAAATTCAATCACCTCAACAAAATTCACAATATCAGGTCCACTGACCTACAATAAAATCCTTAATTTAATTATTATCGGATATGAACTTAGGATTTCTATAAATCTGTACTAATTAATTAATTAATCTAGCATTAAAAATTACTATGGATCTAATCTATTACTCAATCGTATGAAATTAATACATTCAAAAATCAAGATAATTATTTGAAACAGATTCGGATGATTGATCGATTCTCACCGGAGGTTCATTGGAATATCGTCGAAAAAGATAAATTGGTAACAAATTTTAACAAAACAGATATCAACGAACTCGTCTCAGAATGATGGATCCAAGTATAGCAATCGTTTCTGTCGTTTGTTGGAGATTCGTCGGAAATCTGCTCCGGCAGTCCCGATATCGCCGGATTCCGATCAAAAAATAAAAGTTAATCCAAAATTAACAAATAATATACCAAATCGAAGTTGGGAAGATAAGGAATCCAACCGTACTAAAATCTTCGGGAATGGAGATCAAAAAGTCGACCAAAAAGGGCTCAGAAGCTGCTGGTTGGCGGTGCACTTCGGCGGAGCGTGCAGCGGCATGAGGCTGCGGACGGAGGCGTGCTTGATGGTGTTGGAAAGCTCTCCCTCTCCTCTTTACAATTGTATGGCGCGTGCAGCAATCTAACGTCCGGAGGTCGACGAAACAAGCTGAAGAAGGTGACTGCCTCTTCTTCTCCGTTTTGCTTCTCTCTCTCTCTCTCTTTGTCTGGTACAGTAGCACTGATTGGTTCATTTGAACCCATCAGCTGCTTAATAATGCTGTCTGCTAACTTTTTCTTTTTTCTTTTTTTTAAATGATTTTAATAATAATAAATAATAATGATTTTATTAATATAAATAAAATACTAAATATTTTCAATTATACCTAAACAATATCAATAAATATTATTAACACTAATAATAAAAATTAATAATTACTAAAACAATTTCAATAACATTTTTACAAATAAATTAATACTTTAAAAATTTTCTTAAAAATTTTTATCAATTAAAATATTTATTTCATTTAATAAATAAAATACCCAAAAATTTAATAATTGACCAAATTAATATTCAAGGTATTACATTAATTTTTTACCCTCTAGCATACAACTAAACCCTGCGCCTAGACTTGGTAAGTAGACATCCGAAAGATAAAATCGCCAAAACCCTATAAACCAGGAAACAAACTCCTCGGGAGCCGAGACCCATCCCTATGGCCTCTGAACCATCTTCAGATCATCTGGGATTGAATATGGAGCATAATGCAATTGGAATCGTGAAAATAAAATGAGAAACGAGCGAAAACGGACGAAGATCACAAAACCGAGCCTGGCCAGACCTGGGCTGCCACAGGGCTCTGATTTTTGAACAGTTTTTCCCTTTTTTCCATATTGGAAGTGCATGAAACTTTTCCCCAACCTTCATCCTATATATAGGGGTCCTCCTATTCATTATTCTCCAACTTTTGGTGAGCTTGAAAAGACTTTGCATCAAGCGAACCATTCCCTTTAGCTTGGCCCGTCAAGGAACGAGCTCCTAGATTTAAAGTTTTCTTTTTTCTTTTGCTTTGCTATTTCTCCTTACTTTACTAATCAAGTTGGGTGCGACTTCCTGAGCCAAACCGATAAGTCAAAGGCTTTTTGCCACATCGTCCGAGATAGGCTCATTGCCGTCCGAGGCTCGCCGCTCAAGGCTTATTCTGAGGTGGAGCTAAGATCCGGTCGTCCGCTTCATCCACCCTACGTCCCCAAGCTGCACAAGTGCAAGGTAATTCCCTATTCTTTGTCTTTTTCAATTTCTTTTATTTTTTCCCTCCTTAGGACTTTTTCTTCCCTTAAGGCTCCTTGCCTATTTCTTGCTCTTATACTCCCTCACTATCTTTAATTAATTAATTAAATTGACTCACCTAGGTTATTAGTTTATTAATTAAAATTAATTAATTCAACTTGATAAATCAATTTGGCTAATTCATTAATCCAGCCCTCTCTAATTCAATCAATCAAAACATGATAAAAGGTTAGGCTAAATAAACCCCTTCGCAAGAAGGGAGAACTACGTGGGTTTTGATTCCCATTCAAAGGAATACGCATGCATGCTTGATTCAAGCATCCAATTAAAATAAACCAACTTCTCCCCCATCACCGTCTTCACTTCCTTTTAGTTTAGTTTATTGTATTGATTTTATTAGGATTAGTTTGGGGAATGTGTATCTTCCTTAGAACCCATAAGGGCTAGAGGAACCCATTAGGATTAGTTTGGGGAATGTGAGACTTTCCCCATCCTTATCCAAAAACCTAGATCCCTTAGGCCCTGAGTACTAGAAACCTTGCTTTCATCCTACCCACTGTCTAACAACCCTGACCCAAAACACTTCAAAGTTTGGCATTACCTTTAAGCCCAACATCTTTGGTCCAACATACCCGAAGCCTTAAAAGTCCAACGCATTACCTCTAAGCCCAACACTCTTGGCCTAATATACCCCAAACCTCCAAAACCAAGACACTACCCTAAAACCTTTGGCCCATCATACCTTAGGTAATCCTCAGAGTCTGAAGATGGTTGTCCCACAACACCATAGGGAATCCTTTTCTTTTAGAGTATGCATGTCCATACCTTCATCACCTTTTCATGTCCCTACCCACATACTTACCTTGTTTCTTTGGTTGGCTTTCAAGGTGCCAATGGCCAAGATGATCGACATGGACACCCTTCTCAAGAAGCAAAAAGAGAACTTCCAAGCCATCCTCATCTCTATCCTTAATGCTCAACAAGCCAATTTTAAAAAAGGCTTTAAGAATTCAACAAACCAACTCCAATAATGCATTGGCTCATCTCACCACAGCTCTCAAAACCTAACAAGCCAAATTTACCAAGGCTTTGAAATCCCAGCGCTAGCTCATTGTCAACGAGGTGAAGGGGATGATAAACCATGTCAAATCCATTGATGCTACTTCTAGAATAATATCCACAAGCTCCACATCTCTAACTCTAAGCACCAAAGTCGTCTTAGCTTCCATTATTGACTGGACTAACAATGGAGAAATAACCAAAAATACTATATCATTAAACCCAAACACTACTTCCACCCTGAGTTCTACCCTAAACACTGATGTCGCCCCAACTTCTGCCATTGATCCAGCCAATAATGGAAAAGTACCCATGCCACCGTTCCTAAGAATCAATCCTTCCTCCTCTTTGAATCTTTTTCAAAGTAAGAGGAACCATACCCCTTCAGTTACCTTATATCGCAAGATGAGTGAGCCTGAGCAAGTCCAAAAATGGTGTAAGAAGAGTGACACCTATACTCCTCTGACCTTTACTGAATGGGACAATGTAGAGATAGTTGCCATCAAGTGTAACATCAATATGCTATAGCAAACTCCCATAATGAAAAAAAGGTGCAAGAAGAGTGACACTTACACTCCCCTGACCTTTGCTGAATTGAAGAGTATAAAGACAGTTATCATCACCAGCCAATAATCCTTAAAAGTGAAAAAGAGGAAGTTCACTGACTTGGGTGTGCCCTTAAGTGTTATTTATCAAAATGCCTTGCAACAAAATTTGGTAACACCTTTAGAACCAAAGGCACTGTCAAACCCTTGTCCAAAAACTACAATGCTAGTGACTTCTGTGAATACCATCAAAGGGCTGGCTATAAGATAGATATGTACAAGAGCCTAAGGCATAAGATCCAAGACCTCATTGACACTGGAGACATCATTCTTCCTAGACCAAATACCCCCATCGACCTTCGAGCCACTATCAACTCCCTCAATTCTAAAGTAGGAAAATTGGGAGGAAAATTTGGAGCCTACTCTCTTTGAGCAATCTTTCATGATTGGATATGGAGTAAAACCAGACCTTGCCCTAGCCTACCCAAGATCTACTTAGTGGGTCAATATTTTGAGGAGGACATCAGTCTTAGAGTTCGAGTCAATTAGACTCAGTCCAAGAAAGAATTAGATTATGTCAGAGTCATATTTTTGTTTGTTTCTAGTTTTGGGTCTAAAATCAACCTTCTCAATCTGTCTTCTAGATTTTATGTATTCATGGATGATGGTATTCTTTTTTGTTCGTAATATAGTTTTAATTTTTTCTATATATTCTTTATCTTTCTATGAAACCAATTTGAATGAGACAAGGGATCAATAAACTTTGGCACAAGGAAAAGTGACATACACTGTGAGTCAAGGGTAGTTGGAAAAATCAAGTGTTTATGGATGAACACATGAAGCAAAAGCCACAAGGATTGAAGGTAGAACCTAAGGAAAGTTCATCAAGTTGTTAGTTCACTAAACCAATCACTTATCCATCATGAATAGTCAATATAGCACCCGAAAAGAATGGGAAGATTCGTGGGGATACTATCTTAAAATAAAGTGGTTGTTACCTCACGTTCATCTGTTGGTTGAACCACATGACTGGATTTTACAATCGTCTCCTTGACTAATCTCCATGTGGATTCTAATCAAACATAGATTCATAAAATGAAAGAGGGTTTTCAACTAATCATGATGATGGAAAATGGTCCAAAAATGAATGGGATTGCATTATCTCAAAAAGACTGCAAGCTTGGAATATACTTTGGTTTACTAGAGTCATGACAGATCCTCGTAAGACTTTAAAAATGACTTCCAAATTGACTATAACTCCTTAAGTGGCATAAATGTTATCAAACTGAAGCATGTAGAATAGTACTTTTTATCCAAACTAGCATCCTTTGTTAAGTTTGGAGCATATGGATCTTACTCTCAGAAGGAAGTATTCGGGAAATGGTTCTACGTCATCAAGGCTATCAAGCCCACTTTGTAAAAAACTGACCAAGAATCATTACGAGTGGCATCAACAGTTGCCATTAGGGCTTATATCAAACTTCTATAGTACTTCAGTTAGGGGTAACTCCTTACTCATTAATGGATGATGGAATTGGCGTGACAATTGAGATGAAAAATTTTCTAGCTAGGGACATGCAAGTTTCATGATCAGTTAAGTACAAAAAAGAAGAATGGATACTTTTGATCAACAGATTGGCAGAAGGTAGTCAGAGCTCGAATTTCTAATCCGGAGTTCAAAACATAGTGGGTTGCCCATAAATGCTCAAGAAAATCTTGTCTGGAAATAGTTTCATCCTAATGGGTTTAAATGGAATCAAATCTTCTGACCTCTGCAATCAACTGAGAAATAACTTGTTTTTTTTAATACTGCATTGTAACCAAGAACTACATAGACCTGACCCTCCTAAAAAAGGACAAATAAAGGGATAGTAAAGTTAGAGGTACATAAGTAGCCTTAATTTGGGTACAATTTAAATATATAAAGTTCCCTTTTGTGCCAATGTTGCTTTTCCTCTCGATTCAAAAAAAGAAAAGAAAAGAGAGAGAGAGAAAGCTCGCTAAGTAAAAAACCCAAAAGGGCGACTTATGCAGAAGTTAGAGCTAATAATTGAAAGGGCTTGCTAAGTTAAAAACCTGAAAAGGCGACTTAGGCAAAAGTTAGAGTAAGTTTGTTAAAGTTGAAAATCTGAAATGATGACTTGAGCAGAAATTAGAGCTCTGTCTTGTTCAAATTGGATTCAGTGTCAAGTTGATCGCTTGTCCTATCTCGTTCAAAAATAAAAAATCGAGTACATAGTCTGTCATTTTTTTCTAGAAAAAGCTAATCAATTATGTCCCTCCCTAGAGTCATATTTCCTAAGTCTTCAAGGCATTGCCTTTATCACTCATTAGGAGCATGTCCGTCAGAATCATCACCCTGTACCCGTCAAGTTATTATTTGTTCATCATAGTAGTTCTTGCCTTTCTAATCTTTTTTTTCTACCATCATCCTTTATGTCAAGTACTTAAATCATTAGGAGTTCAGTCCTATCCTTCAGTCCATGTGTCCGACCTACTAAAGATCGACCCACATGATTGCATCCCATCTTTCTTGTCCATCTCATCAAACCCAGTTGACAAAGTGTCATCAACCTCGAACTCCTGCAAGAATTCTTAATGGCCCAAGCCTCCTGTTGTGTCTTATTTTGTGATAATTTTAGTAGGTTTAATTGTCTAGTTTTTAGTTTAATTTAGTCATTTTAATGTTTGTTTTAGTATCATTGTATTATTTTTATGTTGTGGTGGTATATTGTGCAGTTTCTATGCAATTGGTGAAGAGTTGGCCAAAATGGAAGTTTAAAGATGAAAGAAAATTCATTTGGAAGGGTTAAAAGTGAAAAAGGATGAACAAGGGTGTGTTTAATACAAATAGAGGTGTTTTCAACCTGAATTTTCATAAAAAAACGCCTATGTTCTTTCAACAAGGGCGTTTTCATATTTTCAGATTTTTACAGCTTGAACACTATCTCATAATTTGACCATAACTTGAGTTATAGATATCGAAATGAGGTGATTCAAGTTGTATTGGAAAGATAAGATATAGGAATACAAATCACATGAGACTTCAAGTCCAAATTCGGTCATTATTTAGATCAAAATTGGTCTAAAATTTTCTATTAGTAACATGGGTGTTTCAACTCACAAACAAGGGCATTTTCCTTCTTGCTAAACCCTTGTTTAAACTAAACAAGGGCGTTTTCTTCTCCATCAAAGCCCTAAAACATCCCTGTTCTTTCTTAACAAGGGTGTTTTCCATCTCTTATAAATGCCAACTTCTTCACGCCGCCACAGAGAGGGAGAGAATTAGAGGCCGATTTTGAGATTGAAACAATTCCAATTTTCTTTCATATTCTTTTTTGTTTCTCTGTACATAAATTAGATTAGGATTTTATTTTATTTTATTTTTCAATTCAATTAATTGTTCCTAGCTTCAATTCAAACATTATTAGGATTTAAGATCAATTTGCATCAAGGATTGGAATTAAGATTTGGGATTCATTGACCTAAACAGTATTGTATTCTTAACTTTATTTCAATCTTTAATTCAATTCAATTTATATTATTGTTCTTGATTATTGAGTATGATGATGAATATAATTGAGATTAATTTACTTATTGAATTGATGATTGTCAAATTGATTATGGGCTAATATTTTCTGTCTAGGACTAGGATGATTCCTTTTAAATGATTATGTTTGGGCTAGTTGTTTATTGAATTAATTTGCTTATTTCTATTGAATTGTTCTTTGTTGTGATTCAATTTTCTGGCCAATTATTGATGAACCCTAGGTATTGAATGAGGTTGAGAAACAAATTTAATACTAGAATTAGGTTCAATAGAGGATTAGGTATAAATCAGAAATGTATTACCTAATTAATATTTGATAATTAATTTATTTAATTCTAATTAGGTTGAAATCTGAGAATACGAAAGTTATTGGATTTTTAGCTTAGATTAGTTTTGCTTGATTAATTATTCATTTTAGAAAATTATCTCATTTAATTAATTAGCCCAACTTAGGATTTTAATTGGATGATTCTGAACCCTAGACCCTTAAATTGATGCTAAGAACATTTGATTATTTATCTTAATTTTAGTTTAATTAATTGTTATTTCTTTTTAATATTCATCATTCCAAACTTGGTTAGAGTGTTTAGGTTTGAGTTTGTGTTTATTAACATAAATAGGGTAATAAGTTAATTATAATTACATCTAGGTATATTTCCTCAACTCCGTAAGAGATCGACCTCGAAGTGAACTCATTGCTATTTATGATACGATTCGTTCACTTACGAGTATTGAAATTTTTTTAAGCTTAAACTAGATCAAATTTAAGTGTAACAAATTTTTGGCGCCGTTGCCGGGGAGTTGAAATGGCGTGTTTTAATTTTTCTTGTTATCCTATTTTGTGTCAAATGTGTTTTGTGTTCATTTATTATGTTTAAATTTCTTATTTATTAAATTGTGTTTTTTTTATTGTGATTTTTGATATGTTCTTTTTGTGTATTTATTGTTATTTTATTTTATTTGTTAAATTTTTGTTATTATTTGATAAGTTAATTGTCATGAATAATGATGAGTTAGCTTATCAAATTATGAGCTTAAATGCACAGATTGCCACATCATCTAACATGAGATATATGCAATGCAATTCTTGTCAGTTTTCTTTTCAGGTATGTGAATGGTATGAGGGAAACCATGATTTAATAAATTGTCCAAATTATTTTTCACCTCCACCACCAATTCCACCACAAATGTACAACCATGTTGGGACCATAATGATAATTTTTGGGATAATGGAGATTGGCAGTTTTCAGCTGATTATCAAAGTGAGGAAAGGCAACCAACATTAGAGGAATTCCTTCAGAATTACATTCAAGCTTGTGAGAGAAATAGACTGAGGGGACCTTCAGTGGAGGAGGCATTGCAAAAGTTTAGGGAAATTAGCCAAGTAGGAAGAGTTGAAATTTATGAACAACCATCAGTTGACTGCTATTTTGAGCAAAGACAACCAACATTGGAGGAATCCCTTCAATATTATATTCAAGTTTGTGAGAAGAATAGACCAAAGGGGCTTTCATTGGAGCAGTCATTGCAGAACTTTATTGAAGTTAGTCAATATGAAAGAGTTGAAAATTATGAGCAGCGTCTTGAATAGATCACCCAAAGAATAGAAGAACAAGTGAGTGACATTTTGAAATGTCTCAAGGAACAAGCACAAGAAGAAGAGCAAGAGAAGCTACTTTGGGAGGATGAGGAGAGTCCACTTGAAATATTAGAATATGATATCGAGTCTCATCATGATCAAAGTTCTTTTGCATCAAAGGAGGTGATTGATGTGGCGAAGAAGCAAATGGAAATTGGTAGCATTTTTTGCATTAATCTTGTTGAAGATGAGGTGTATGTGAAGAGTGTTAAGCTGTTTGAGATCCCATGTGAAATCTTCTCAATTCCAGAATGTTCAAATTATAGAGAATTTCAAATGGAGTTTGCACTTTACTATTTAGGCATGAGAGAGCCTATAAGAGAAAAGATGAGGAAGGAGCTTCCACGAACACTTCCACATATGCAGTTGTATCCTTGATAATACATTGCATATAGTCTAGCCCAAGACTATAAATGAAGCGCTTTTGGGAGGCAACCCAATTTAATTTTTATTGCTTCTAGTCCTTTTAATTTGTTTATGTTTATGTTTTAATGTTTTTAATATTTATTAGTTTTGTTTAATGTTTTTATTTGATTGTTTTTAGTTAGTATTGAAGCAGAGAAATGGAGCATCGAGCTGAACGTCTAGAGCTTTCTTTAAACAGCAAAGGCCAAGCTTCACTGCTACCACCACAGCAATAGTTTTGTGTCATCTATTTTCAGGGAGTATCTCTTTCCTTTCAATTTTTTTTATTACACATTGAGGACAATGTGTATTTTAAGTGTGGGGGAAGGGATCTTTGAAAATTAATTTTTTTTTCTTTGAAGTGTTTTTGTGTTTTGAATTCTTTTTAATTTTTGCATTATGGTCTTCACTAACTTACATATTTAGCATTAATTTGAGATAATTTTATGGTATTGTGTAATTCTTCTTGAAGTATGATTTTTGGCTTGAATTTTGACTTGAGTGGCTAGGAAGACTTTGGAAAGTGAATGAAGGATGTTGACTGTAGTTGTGGGGTTTGAAATGTGTGGTTTTATTGAAGTTCTGTTAATTTGTGATTGTGTTGTGCTTAAAATACTAAATTGTTGTTTGTCATTCCTTTAGTTAGTTTAGATAGGTATTGTTTCTCTAAAAAAATGAGAAAAGAAAATCAAAAGAAAAAGGAGGTAATTCCACAATAAAAACTATAATAGCGTCCTACTCCTCTAATTGGATTGCTTAGTAACTAGGAGCATCCATGAACCCCATGGTTGTCTTTTACGTCAAACGGCGATCTAGTTATGAGTATGAAAAGCACTCTAGGAGTTTTTGTTGAATGTTCCGGATTAAAACCTGGGGAAGAGATGTTATACATCCAAATAAAAATAAATCATTAGAAAAGAAAAGAGAAGAAAAAGTGTAACCATACTTTGTCTAAGCTAACAAAGGGATGATTGTGAGAATTATTAATAATTAATTAGCATGGTCATGGATTAACAGAATAGATTTTGGGCTACACATGGATGATCACATACTTAGATTGATGTTCTTAATTTACTAACTAAAGTCTGACTGGTTGGTTGAGAATGAGTTCATGCTAACAATTTTTATGGCTAGAAGAATAGTGCAATTCTATATTATAGTCTTCGGTTGACGTTAAATTGCTTGTTAATGTGTTTTGTTTTATGTTTGCCTAAGGACAAACAAATGTTTAAGTGTGGGGGAATTTATTGTATTTTATTTTATGGTTATTTTATTAGGGTTAATTGTTTAGTTTTTAGTATAATTTAGTTATTTTTATATTTGTCTTAATGTTATTTTATTAGTTTTATGTTGTGGTGTGTTTCTGTGCAGAATTTAGGTCAATTTATGGATTTGGGATCAAAACGGTGAAGAATTGGTACTAAACGGTGTGTTGAAAGAGAGAGCAATGAAAAAGGGTGTTTTGGAATTGAAAAAGGGTGTTTTCATCTCCAAGAAGCCTTGAACAAGGGTGTTTTGAATTTGAAAAAGGGTGTTTTCAAATAGAATAAGGGCGTTTTCTCCAACAACAAGGGCGTTTTCTCCAAGCCCAAAAACGCCTTTTTTCTTTTACAATAGGGGCGTTTTCTTCTCCATCAAAGCCATAAAACGCCCTTGTTCTTTCTTAACAAGGGCGTTTTACGTCTCTTATAAATGCCAACTTCTTCACGCCGCCATAAAGAAACAGAGAGAGACCCCGAGCCCAATTTGGAGAGTTCCAGTTCCAATTTCTTTTGTTTTTCTTTCTCTGTACATAAATTAGATTAGGATTTTATTTTATTTTTTCCATTCAATTAATTGTTACTAGCTTCAATTCAAAAATTATTCGGATTTAAAATCAATTTGCATCAAGGATTGGAATCAAGATTTGTGATTCATTGACCTAAACAATATTGTATTCCTAACTTTATTTCAATCTTTAATTCAATTCAATTTATATTATTGTTCTTGATTATTGAGCATGATGATGAATATAATTGAGATTGATTTATTGATTGAATTGATGATTGTCAAATTGATTATGGGCTAATATTTTCTGTCTAGGACTAGAATGATTCCTCTTGAATGATTATGTTAAGGCTAGTTGTTTATTGAATTAATTTGCTTATCTCTATTGAATTGTTCTTTGTTGTGATTCAATTTTCTAGCCAATTAATGATGAACCCTAGGTATTGAATGAGGTTGAGAAACAAATTTAATACTGGAATTAGGTTCAATAGAGGATTAGGTATAAATCAGAAATGTATTACCTAATTAATATTTGATAATTAATTTAGTTAATTCTAATTAGGTTGAAATCTGAGAATACGAAAGTTATTGGATTTTTAGCTTAGATTTGTTTTGCTTGATTAATTATTCATTTTAGCAAATTATCTCATTTAATTAATTAGCCCAACTTAGGATTTTAATTGGATGATTTTGAACCCTAACGCTTAAATTGATGCTAAGAACATTTGATTATTTATCTTAATTTTAGTTTAATTAATTGTTATTTCTCTTTAATATTCATCATTCCAAATTTGGTTAGAGTGTTTAGGTTTGAGTTTGTGTTTTTTTTTTTATTAACATAAATAGGGTAATAAGTTAATTATAACTACGTCTAGGTATATTTTCTCAACTCCGTAAGAGATCGACCTCGGGGTGAACTCATTGCTATCTACGATACGATTCGTTCACTTGCGAGTATTTAAATTTGTTTAAACTTAGACTAGATCAAATTTAAGTGCAACAGTAACCTCGCAGACGCGGGTGGTCCTCATGCACGTCCGCTAGTGCGTTTCTAGGCTGACTCCCTTTTTTGCGAAATCCCGATTTTGCCCCTCCTTTAACCCACTTTTAAAGCCCTTTTTGGTCTTTTTCACCCCCTATCTATTCCTATAAATACCCTACTCCCTCACCATTTTAAGACACCCCTTGAGCATTTATTGATTGCTATCCACTTGCTCCCTTCTCTCTCTCTCTCTAATTAATTTTTCCATACTCATTTTGAGTAATCACAATTAATTATTTAATTAAAAATCAATTTTAATTAATTAATTAATTTTTCAATTAGTTTTCACTCAATTTGATTAATTAATCATTTTAATTAATCACTTTAATTAATTAAAATTGGATAATTAAGCAATCAAATTAATTTTTCAAAAATCAACCTTATTTTACGAAACGAAACTCCGATCTGGCAAAACCATTCTCCCACCACACAAACCCAAATAGAAGATATAATCTCTTACCCTCACTCAAACTCCAAATCAAATCAATCCAATCAAATATGACCGATACTTAAACCCCTCCACTTCACTGTGAAATGAACTACGTGGGTTTTGATCCCCATCTAATGGGGTACGTAGGCACGCTTGGAATCTAAATCCAAGCCTCAAATCCAAATCTCAATCAATCCCCTTCTCCTTTATTTTTCATGTAAAATGTAAATTTATACTTTTCTTATAAATTTTAAATTAATGTAATTAGTTAATTATTTTTGGAGTTAAGGAGCGATTTGTGGTTCTCCTAGAATCCATAATGACTAGAGAGAACACTCTCCTTAACTTGTGGATGTCTTTAAATATTTGCTCTTTATTTTTTCCATATATCGCATAATTATGTCATGTTCATGCATTATAAATCGTCATCAATACTTGTTACCCATGAAATTAATTTTCAAGTCAAATTAAACCAAAGAGTCAAATTGAGATTATTTTAAAATCAAAAACCAAGTCCCCGAGCTCAACCTGGTTCAAGGACTAGGGACTTTATCCTTGGGTAAATTAATCAAAGATTAATAAATTAGAGTCAAATTGGGTTTTTCCTTAATTTTTTCATTTAAATAAATTAGGGTGGCGACTCCCAAATCTCTTTCAAAAATCAAATCAATTTTATGAGGCAATAGCCTCTTCTAATCGTGAGCACCGAAACTCGTACCTAACCTCCCTTAAAAATCGCTCGCCTTTCCTTAAGGTATTTTTTCGAGCGAGGGGAGGGGCGTTCGGGTGAGGCCTCATAGAAATGAAGGTTAGATGTATATGGCCGAAGCTGGGAAGACGAGCTCCATCATGTCCTATGGGCATACTGAACTGCTCCAAGACAACCCACGGGAGAAACCCCTTTCAGTTTGACATATGGCACTGAAGCAGTTATACCAGTGGACGTTAGGTTTTCCAGTGGAAGGATTAATTTTTCAACCAATGAAGACAATGACCAAGCAAGAAGGCTAGACCTAGATCTCCTTGAAGAACTTCGGGAAAAAGCGAGTATCAGAATGATTGCCTATAAATAATGAGCTGCAAATTATTTTAACTAAAAAGTAAAAGCTCGAGTATTCAATGAAGGAGATCTAGTCATGAGATATCTCAAAGCCATAAGCAAAAGGGAAGGAATTGGCAAACTAGCACCCAAATGGGAAGGACCTTTTAAAATTACACAAGTGGTAGGACCAACCACTTATAAGCTTGTAACAATACAAGATGTCAAAGTTCCTCATACTTGGAATATTCAACATCTCAAAATGTACTATCAAAAAAAATATTAAAAATCTTTCTTCCAAATTAAATTTACTATTTCTAAATAAGCAAGAGGTGACGAGTGCTATGAGAAAAGTTTCAATAAACAAAAGCCCCCGAAATAAATCTATGTTGAGAGAGTAAAAAACCTAGTAAACGTTAGGCGAAAGACCATGAGACAACTCTCTGTTAAAAGAGTAAAAGACCTAGTGAATGCTAGGGGAAAGACCACGAGACAACTCTCTGTTGAGAGAGTGAAAGACTTAATGAACGCTAGGGGAAAGACCGCGAGGCAACTCTCTGTTGAGAGAGTGAAAGACCTAGCGAACGCTAGGAGAAAGACCGCGAGGCAACTCTCTATTGAGAGAGTGAAAGACCTAGTAAATGCTGGGTGAAAGATCGCAAGACAACTCTCTATTGAGAAATTAAAAGACCTAGCGAGTGATTAAAGAGCAACTCTCTATTGAGAAGGTAAAAGACATAGTGAGCAAAGCAATTTTCTATTGAGGAAATAAAAGTCTAGCAAAAAGCTAGGCAGAGGTCCAAGAAGAAAAGTTCTCTGTTGAGAGACAAAAATCAATACCTCACAAACAGGCCAGCATTAGACATGACAAAGAAAACAACTGAGCAGTTCGTAACACAGAGAAGCTTGGCAAAAATGAAAGATCAAGGCTAAGTATATTTCAAGGAAGTAAAAATCCTGTATAAACAAGATATAGAAGAAAATAAACAATGGTATACAAATTTATATACAGAGCAGTTAAAAGAAAAATGTATATTTGTATTAATTGTTAAATTGATTACAAAAAAAAAATAAAAATGAAAAGGTGAAAAATATCAAGAAACAGGAGGTTATTGGTGTGAACTCAGAGCAGTTGGAGGAGTCGGTGTGGAAACAAGGCGAGCTAAACTTGACGAAGTAGATGACGAGACTGAGCTAGTTGGAACGAATACTCACTTTTGTACATAAGCGAGAACTTCAGGGAATTTGGCAGCGTAAGCATTAATGGCCATATTAATGTAGTTTATTGCTCTTACTCTAGAATCCAAGGCCAGTCGATGCTTGTATTTAGAAGAATTCAGGAAGTCTTGAATAATTGCAGCCTTCTCCTCCTCAGTATTCTTGAGAAGACATTCAGAGCTATTAAATTTAGCTTTGAGGTCTTCAATTTGCTTCTCAGCAACCTTAAAGTTCTTCATCAGTATAGGATAGTCCTTGGCTTGGTCCTTAAAATTGGACATTTTAACCTTCAGTTTTTCAGCTTCAGATCGAAGCTCTTCTATGATTTTCTGACAATCCTAAAGATCTGAATCTTTACTTTTGATCTCAGCTTCAAGGTCTGTTAGTTTAGCATTCAAATTTACTGATAAATGCTCCAGGTGGTTTGATTTTTGTGTAAAAAGACCTTTATAATGATCCATTTCTCCTGCAAGCCTCCTCGCCTCAATTCATAAGACCTTTAATTCGCTTAGATCTACTTGTTTCTTTTGCTCCTCCTTCAAAGCAGCTCGCAAGGAAGCAATTTCAGAGTTCAGCTTTCCTGCCACCTCTTGACTAGAAGAGTGAAGGGTTGAGATGGCAACATTTTGTTTGTTGATTATGTCTTGATTGGAAGAGAAAGCCCTTCATACCACAGATCAGTGTGAACCCTCAATTTTGTACCCTTAAGATGCTATTGCAACTTGACACCTGCTAAATTTCGTGCGCTATGCAGAGCCGGTACGGCGGTCCTGCTAGTTGGTTAGCGGGCAGGGGTCAAGGGGGCAGCGCCCCCTCGAAAAAATGGATTTTCATGCATAATATTACAGAGAGACTGAAACTTTTTTGACACCGACAAGACTTTCTGTACCAGACAACACCTTTCCAAAACTGACCGGATCTCTCCTGAAACTGACTACCAATATGTCCGATAATTAATTTCGAATCCATCGACACTGACCAGTAATTTTTTAGACTTCAGAATATCCCGAAAACTGATCCGGAAGATCCAAAAACTGACCTGGATGTTCCGAAAACTGACCCGAAAGATCCGAAAACTGACTCGGATGTCTCGAAAACCTAGAACAAACTCAGTCGAGCCAACAGTCATCGCGCCACCAAAAGGCCCGGTGGCGATGGTTCGGGCAACGTGCCCGTACCTGTATCCCAAAATTACCCTTTTGCCCCTCCTTTTTGTGAAATTCTGAATTTACCCCTACCTTTTTCTGCTTTTTGGACCATTTTTTATCTTTTCACTCAACCCCATTCACCTATAAATACACCCCTCCATTTCACTTCAAAAGACACATCAAGCATCTTGTTGATTGGCTATCTAATTTGCTTCTTCTTCTCTCTCTCTCTCTAATTAGTTTTAATCTTCAATTAGTTAATTAATTAAAAATCAATTTTAATTAATTAACTAATTTCTCAATTAGTTTTCTCACTTATCAATTAGTTAATTAATTAAAAATCAATTTTAATTAATTAATTAATTTTTCAATTAGTTTTAATTCTAATTAGTTAATTAATAAAAAATTAATTTTAATTAATTAATTTTTTCAATTAGTTTCCACTCAATTTGATTAATTAATCCTTTTAATTAATCATTTTAATTAATTAATCCTTTTAATTAATTAAAATTGGGTAATCAAGCCACCAAATCACCAAATCAATTCCTTTTCAAAACCAAAACCGATAAAACAGTACTTCGGTCCGGAAAATCACTCCGCCCACTCAAAATCCCCCCAAAGAGAAGGTACATCATCTTCTCTCACCAACTCCAAAATCATCCAAAATCAAACCAATCAAATCTGACCGATTTTTAAACCTCCTTCCACCTCATAGTGGAACGAACTACGCGGGTTTTGATCCCCATTCAATGGGGTACGAAGGCAAGCTTGGAATCTAAATCCAAGTTTCAAATCCAAATCCCAATCAATCCCTTCCCCTATTTATTTTCCATATAAATGTAAATTTATGTTGTCCATGTAAATTGTAATTAATGTTATTTTAGTTAATCATTTTTGGAGTAAAGGAGCGATTTTTGTGATTTTCCTAATACTCATAAGAGTTAGAGGAAATACTCTTATTTACTTGTGGATGTTTAAATACTCGCTCTTTATTTTTTCCATCTGTCTCATAATTATGCCATGCTCATGCATTATGAATTGTCATCAATATCCGTCATCCATGAAATCATTTTTCAAAAAGTCAAATCAAATTTAAATGCCAAATCGAGATTATTCAAAACCAAAAAC